>CABHPH010159642.1:0-80232 GCA_902168325.1 Peromyscus nudipes
TCTCAAACGAGTTCTTCCTAGGCTATGTTGTCAGATGTAAATCACTGTAAAAAGTGCCTGGTGAAAGAGAGCTTTACATTAACTCTTCTAATCACAGAGGTGCCGTAGCAAAGGACCCATGCTAAATAGTTCACAGGCTTTAAAGAACCCCAAAGCCATAGGAATTCCATTTTGAGATGTGTGCTCAGAGCCGGAGACCCAGAAACCAAGGAATTGGCTGCTCATTCTCCTGAATGCTAGCACCTAACTGAAGATCTACGGAGTGGGTCCACTTTCAGAAACTTCTTGGCTCCTGCATCACGCTGTCATGACCTCTCGTATTGGAATTAGAAACGGTGACATTTGAAAGGTGGATTACCCCTGTCTTCAGTTAACTGGGACCTTCGAACCTGGCAAAATCTTTAAGGGGGAAATCTGAATATTGGCAGTATTCTTACCCTCTACATAAGTCCAATTTTTCCAAAGAGTTGTGAAAGACTTTTTACTGTTAGGGCTCAAGGCACTGAGACCATTTTCGTTTAATGTGATTTTACTTTTAGTAAATTATAACATTGGGTTTGGGTTCATTTTAATAATTTTTGAAAGTTTCATACTTGCTTACAATGTACTTTGATCATATCCACTCCACTCTCCCCATTCCAATTCCTCCCAGATCCACTGCCTACTCCTGATAATCCTCTCAAATTCATGACATTTTTCCCCTCTCTTTTTTCTTTATAACCCACACAGTACAACTTGTGCTGCCCATGTACTCGTGTGTATGGGAACCGGAGTGCGTTTGACTTACCAGGGCCATATCCTCAAAAGAAAACTGACTCTACCCAGGAAACTATCAACTGTCCATAGTGTTTTTGCTAGGCTTAGGGGCTTGTGAGGTTCTCCTCTGTTGTGCTGGAATGTTGGTTGCCTTGATCTTGCAGAGCTTCTGTGTAGCAACCTCAGCACTGTGAGTTCATGAGTACGGAGGTCCTGTTATGTCCAGACAGCACATTTTCTTCTGGTTCTCTATGACATCTTTTGATTACAATCTTTCTACTCCTTCTTCTGTGATGGTCCCTGAGCCTTGGGAAAAGGAGGTATTTGAATATGTTTCACTTACATAATGTTCAATATGCACAGTAATTAGTTTAAATAATATTAAAATGATCTCTTCTATAGTTTTCCACCTTTGGCTCAGACAATGCAAAGTCCAAAGCTGATTCTTCTGTTTGGAGGGACACAAGCAACAGAAACTTGGGAGAGCTTTATGCTTAGTAACCTTAGAAGGAAGTGCCCCCATTCTTGACAATCTCTTTGTGATACTCTCATAACAGTACCTCTCCCTCTCCTTCCCTAAATGCTCAACCCCAAACATCATAGTCCCAAGTTAGTCCCACTTTGTAGTCAGGGCATGCTTGTGCCACCCTCTAGTTCTGCCTTACACCGGGAGTGTGAATTATAGGAGGTGCTGTCTGTGTTCTTTGGTACAGTTCTTGGAGGCAGGAAAGGAAGCACAGGCTGTGATAATCATTAAGGCCACCAGTTTTGGTTGCAGACTCCAAATGAGTCTTTGACTCTCCCAACTACCCAATATTCAGGAATCTTTCTAATGTCTAATATTCTTAACTCCCACTTTGGAGACTTAAGAGAATTGCATCCAAAATAAATGAAGTGGTTGGCATGGAGCCTGGCAGGCAGCAGGCTTTGATTAAAATTAGTTTTCATTTACAGCTATTAACAGTAAATATATGGAATGTATTATTTTTAAAATTTATCATTACTGTTTATTTATGTATTTATTTTGTGTATAAGGTTGTGTGATCCACATACATTGCAAGTGCCCAAGTTAGACCAAAGGGTATTGGGTCTCCTGGAACTAGAGTTACAGGCAATTGTGAGCCAATGAGATGGGAGCTGAAAACTGAGCCTAGATCTTCTATAAGAGAAGTGAATGCTCTTGGCTACTGAGCCATCTCCCTGACCCTTGCAATGCACTCTTTACAACTTGAAACAAATTCTTTTATGGATTTATTTTCATATTACCTTTGAAAATTTCAAGTTTAATAAAAGCTGTACCTTTCACATAAAACTATGTGACGTAGACAACCATGTCAGATGAATCACTACCATCCAATTCACATTTACTTAACTGAGTCCTGGTTAGAGATGCAGGCCTGAGAAAGCAGGATGCTGAGCATGGAAGAGCTGGCTTTGAGCATAAGCTCTGCTCTGACCGACTGTGTACGTTTGGTGAAGTCATTTCACACTGGGCTTTCTCTAACCTTCTAACCTCATGAAATGGGGGGATCCTTCTGTTACTTCAGGGTTCAGTCTCATTAAACATCATCAAGGGTTCTCCCTTTAAATAAAATGGAACCAAACAGGCACATTCTTGAATGATGCTGTCTCTTTTCTTGTGACTTATTACCCAGCATTTGTTGTGTGGCTTTGATTGATTTGCTTTACTGTAAAGAGCTAGGTAAGTTATGGCAAAATAAATAAATATCGCCTCCCCCCAAAAAAGACTTAGTAGGTTTTCTTGTTATCCCTCGGTGTACAGAACATGCCCCTCCATGTCTAAAATGATTTGACTATCATTTTCCCCAGCACAGCTAGACATATTGCTAAAAACAAACAGGAAGACTGGTCATTGGCTTCTCTTTGCTTTTGTAGAATGTTTTGTATTCAAGAGGGTGTAGTAGTAATTGTTACAGCTTTAGCACTTACTGAGTTTATAATACGTCTCAGACATTGTACTCAGTGCTCTCTAAATGCTTCAGTCCTTGCTCTCAACATTTGAAGATGTCCTTACTATTGCCATTTTATAGATGAGCATCAATGTGCTTGTTTTCAAATTTAGACACCTGAAGAAATGGTAAGCTGTGCTTCAAACCTTGATTTTGGGCTGTTGCACATGCCTACTCCTGACTACCTAGTGTTTAGAGACACCGAAGCAGCCACTAGCTACACACACACACACACACACACCAAAAACACAAAAGGAGGCCTTCATAGTAAGTGCTTACTGAATGCAGTGATGTCCTTTAGTCGAACATACATAATTAATTTTCTCTCAAATCAATTTAACAGCTAAATAATGCAGCACCAGCTAATGGGCTCTTGGCTGGCTAAACATTAAGGATATATTGTCCCATATACTCACCCTAAAGAATGGAGATGAACAACTTGCCTGGTTACGTAACACTGTTCGACAACATAAATAAAAGATTTCTCTTGTTTTGGCAATCGTTCTGCGCTCTTCTAAGCTTTGCTACATCAGACTTCCTCTAATCTAACAGATGCCAGCAGTTTAAAAGCAGCCCAAAAATTCTTATTTATATCTGGTGCTCAGTTTTGAATAAAATGGGCCTGCAAATGCAGAGGGAGATTGGGGGGGGATGCATAACTTAAAAATGGAATTTATTTCCAGACTTCTAAACACAGATTTCCAATAAATGTCCACTTAGAGAACCATTTCATTAAGCTAACTGCAGCCGAAAACAAGTTCCCTGGTGTTCCTTTGAGCATTTTATTTTCTAAAATGAATCATTACTTTCGATGTTTTGGCTTGACAATCTTTCCTCCCCAATTGTGTAATTTTGATTTGTCACTCAAATTGCTTGTATTTCAAGAGAACTGTTCTGAGACATTTCTGCTTTGGAATGAGACTGCTAATATGGTGGCAAGGGTTTGGAGAAGCTCCCAAACCACTAAGGTGCATTGCTTTGTCCTTTATAGAACTGGAGAGAGTCTTGACTTCTCATTCCAATTAAGGTTTAGCAGACCCTTAAGACTGATTCTGGGGGTAGCTGAAATGAACTTGTAATGAACAAGATGGAGAGCTGTGGCCGAAAGAGGAGGTGAGGGAAATGAAAGTCAGGCTGTTGTGAAGCTCCCTTCCATCTGTGACTTGGTAAATAATCCAGATATTTGCAACCCCATTCTCAACCACCTCACCCTCAAGTAGAAATATGAATGTTACTAACAGAATACTAATGGAACAGAAAGGAGATTGAAGCAAGGTACCAGAGGGAGCACTTCTAACATACAAATTGCATGTATGCAAATTACATTTAAGAACAATTTTTTCAAAAGTCAGTCCCCTACAAGGTCATTGGGCTTTTTCATCTTTGCTTAAACACTCAGACTCAAAGAAAAGACCAATTCAATTTATTAAAAGGTGCTACTATGAAATATATCTGCTAATAAGCAGAGAAAATTTGTGGTTAAGAAGGGCATGTTTCATCTGATTGAGAAACAGTCAGTGTAGTAGGCACATGTTTATTTTCACTTTCAAAAGATCAGATACAATAATAAGAAAACCCTAGAGTCATCTTACCATTTACTATATGCTTGGTAGGGTGCTAGGATAATACAAATAAGTCCGATCATTTCAATTTCAAGGCAGCCGTAAAATGAATATCTTTCTGTTATTAGTAACAGAAAGCACTAACTTTTGCAGGTTTCTTACTTTAGAGCAGACGATGTACTTAGCACATGGCAGGATTATATCCTTCCTTCCATGTTTGTAAGCGGGTGCCCTAATCATCCCCAGTTTACAAATCTGATAACCAAGAGGGTGGGCAATTTGTTCAAGTTTCAAGGCCAGCAAAGGTGTCAATTCACCCATTTGACTCCAAAGTCTGACATTCCCATTGCCCTGCTGTACAGTCTCCTGTATCCTTCCTGTGGAGAGAAGTTAATTGTGGTTTGTGGAGAGGGGTGTCCCTAATCCAGAGATAGTAAATCTTAGGCAGGGAAGTTAAATCTGCATTTTTTGACTTGTTCTCTAGGACCCCTACTGGACCAAGCATGGAATTAGTGATGATACAATGTAAAAATGATATTCTGAGGACAACTAGAGTGCAGGACGGTGATGACTATCCCAAGGGCCAGACTTGTGAGAATGTGGCCATTAACCAAGTAACACTGGTTGCATCATCGCTTTGCATCATCTCTCCTCCATCTTGGAATCCTTGACAATGATAACCCCAAATGACAAGACAGGACTGTGTGACGATAAATGAAGTATTGATACTTTTAAATTTCCTCCATTCACGTGTGCCATTTTTATTTCTAAATTAGAAACCTGTTTACATGGATTAGTGTTTTACCTGCATATATATCTGTGTCATGTCTGTGCCTGCTGCGTGTGGAGGAAAAACGGCATTGGAATTGCCTAGAACTGGAGTTACAGGTGGTTGTGAACTACCATGTGGGTTCTGGGAACCAAACCTGGGTCCTTTGCAGAAGAAGCATGTGTTCTTAACCACTGAGCCATCTCTCAAGCCCTAACATGTGTCTTTCTTGAAAACTGAATTTTATATTTGCTGTGGAGAGAAAGTAGAATGGGTAATTTTTATATGTTTGTTTTAATAATGTAGTACTGATCTTTGTTTTTTATTTTCTAATAACCCTTCTCTTTTTCTGAGTTGATTTTCTAAAATATAAATCTTTTCTCAGTAGTTTTTTATAGTATCACTAAAACCTGCTCATATTACTGAGGATAATAGTATGTGTTTCATGCACATAACTCTTTCACTTAATTCCTGCTATGTCTACTCCTAATTACCGATCATTATCCTTATTTTAGAAATAAGAAAACTTAGGTTTAGAGAGGCTAAATGTCGTGTCTAACATGACAAGGGCAATCAGTTTAAGAAAATAATACCCTATACTTAAAGAAAGTGTGGGTCAGTTAGCTCAAGGTGGCATACTGTTAAATTAGTTGCTGATTCTACTGTATTGATGATGCAAGAGTTCAGAAGTTGTAATTAAATCAGTTTTTTTCCAGGGGAATCCATGGACCAGCTTCCTATTCATGAAGGCAAGCATTTGACCTCTGAGCATTCTATGTAAGGACACTATGAAACATTCATGATCCCCCAAATCTGTCTCATCTATAGCTTCTGTAATGGTAGATACAGCAAGATAGCTTCCAGTGTTGACCTAGGTAGGGAACTTCCTTCAGCCTAGTGTTACTGGGTCCCAGTGAGCACTGTTGAAGTTGTCTGTTAACAGAAGTAACCATAGTATTCACTAGAGGGAGGGGGACTCCTAACTATTCCCTTTGTAGCAACCTTCTCTGAGAGACATACCTCCCCAAGAAGAGACTACGTGGGTTTGATGGTAGAAGCCGAATTTATTTTCAGATATAAAAGGTTAAAAGTTTTTCCAGTTCTGATGACTGAGACTGACCGCATTTCCACACTTCAGAGATTTAGTCTCAGTCAGACATTGGGACTTAACCAGAGCGTCTGGAGCACTGGATCACTGGGGGAAATACAGACATTTGTGACTGGAATTGTTAGGGTGATAAAATGGAGTCTCCATTTTCTGGTTTCCAAGTCTGGTGTGTTTTGGAGACAGTCCCAGATTGAAGCCAAAAGAGAACAATGCAGTCTGGAGAAATGGCAGGAGAATTCTAACTTCCTCTGAGCCTCTGGCCCTCGCTGCCTTTAAAGGGGAACACGTGGGGAATGCTCTGTCATGTGAAATGAGTGGCTTCTACTTTCCCTTCCTGAAGTCACTTTGGGTTAGATTGCTATCATTTGCAACTGTAATTATCCCAAGTCACCCAGCAAATCTGCAAATCTGTATAGGATAGCGCTCTCTCTCTCTCTCTCTCTCTCTCTTTCTCTCTCTCTCTCTCTTTCTCTCTCTCTCTCCTCTCTCTCCTCTCTCCCTCTCTTTTTCTCACTCTCTCCATAAAGCAAGCTTTACATTTCTAAGAGGTTTTAATAAGTAAACCGAGGGCTAGAAAACATATCTTTGTTCTGGATGTCCTTATCCAGATGGAAACAGTAGATTCAAATGCCAACATGTCCTCACTGCCAATAAACATACATACACACATGCATGTATATGTATGTAAATAAGCAGCCACCCAGAGCTGAGCTGCCTGGCCACGCACTAATGCATACTGTGGATCACCACTCTCTGTTTAAAGCTGCTGGTGCGGCTGTGTTTCTTTTTAACAACACAAGACAAGAAATTGTTTCCAGTTTCATCTTTACAAATTGCTCTCAATTGTGACATTTATCTTTCATTCCAATCAAGTGTAATTTACCAGAAAGATTGCAGAATGTGTCTGTATTTAAAATGTGTGTGGGGTTTTGCAACAATCCTTTCTGCGTTGAACTTCTCTGCTAGGGAGGTTTGGGGCCAGCAAGGCTCAGACAAACTCATCAGTTTATAATGGCTCCCTTGAACCTCATCTACCACCAAAGTAAGATGGCCAATTGCTGAGAAGTTTTATCGGTTTGGTTCAGAGAAAATCAATCAAAATGGCTTCAGAGTTTGGGGCTGTGCTGGATTTCAAGTATTTGAATGAAAACCATGTGTTGATGTAGGATAAGTCAATCCTCAGTTAGTGATGGAGATACAAAAGGGCAGGAAGGGAGTTCTATTACTGTAGTCTGAGGACACCTTGGGCCTCTCATCCAGCAGTTGCCAAACCATGGTCTCAGTGATGAGCTGTGGAAGGACAAGGAAAACCAGTGCTGGACAGTGAGAATCTTTTTTCCCTTAAAACACATTTTTTTTTCCAAAAAAACTTTTTACAAAAGTTGTTTACTAATTCAGTATTATATCCTACCAATTCTTTGGTTTGAACTTTGTTCCTTTAATAAGACAGTGAAGATCTTGAATCATAGTTTTTAAACGTATTAAATAGGAAAAGAATCCAAATAATTTGCCAGCCTTATGTGGTCTGGTAACTAATGGTTATTCTTGGCATCGATAGTAATATGAATAAAGGCACTTGCATTTATGGAAAGCCATCCACACACTTGGCAGGCACTACATTAGATGCTTTGCATATTCCAGCCTCACTTCAACACTGCTGCTTAGGGAGACAGCTACTATTTGCCTTGTACAGGTTAGGGAGCCCAAATCTTTGGAAGTCAAGGAGCATATATAGGATCGCGTAGTTATGAAGAGGAAGAGTTCACCATATCTTGGACAAAATGCCTTGACCTTCTGAACAATAGCATACCTGTCATTTAGCACTAGAAAAAGTGATGGCAGCATGCTTTTGAGATAGTTTGGGAAAAAGACACCTGAGACTGATAGCTAGCAGATACCGACATCGCAATGGAGGAATTTATTAGTCTCCCATTCTGCAACATTATGGGTATGGCAATGCTGAATAAGAAGAAGCTGCAGGAACTGGGAAGTCCTTTTTAATATTGTGGGTAATAAAATTGTAACCCACTCAGCATTCTGAATAATTGGACAGCAGGCTTTCAGTGCTGTGCATGCTCTACTATATTATTTTGTCACAGTGTTTTTGTTCTGGGTAAGAAAGAACAGGGCTTTCTCCTCCCACATTGTCTCTTATTTCTCAGAAAAATTACTCTAGGATAAATTCTCTCAACACTAAAGAGATCTTTAAATCTCTTGTTTTCTTGAGAATTCCAGGTGAAATAACCCAGAAAGGCAAGAAACACATGCATCACAGAGAGATTTTTGTCCTGCCTCTAATAAGCATGCCACAGAGTTGTACTGCAGTTTGAATGTGTTACCTAAACTCACATCTTGCATCTTGGAAACCTGACCTCTGATGTACAAATTGTGGACTAGCAAGACATGTTTAGATTACAAGATCTGTCTTTGGGAATGGGATAATACTGTTATGGAGGGCATAAGTAAGCACTCATAAAAAGATTATCTGTCTGTCTGTCTGTCTATCTATCTATCTATCTATCTATCTATCTACCTAATTTCTCTCTCTCTCCCTCTCTTCATTCTGGATCTCACCATTGGATGATGCAACATTTTAGTCTTCCTACACTTCCAAATCTCACAGTTGTATAAATTTATAATTTAAAAATTTATTATAAATTACCCAGGCTGTGGTATTCGGTGATAGTAGCCCACAAAGTACTAAGACACTAGGGCTAGTATAAATAGCCTAAGGTTAGTAGAAAGAGTTCTCTGTGACTCCCAGGATCCCACCTCCCTTTGTTCACTCCCCTTAGGTAAGCCCCTCCCCTTGAGTACATGTCCCTGTGATTTGCTTCTAGCTGATAGAAACTGGTTAGGTTAATAGGATGTTAGAATTTGATTGCTTTTTTTTTTTTTTTTTTTTTTTGGTTTTTCGAGACAGGGTTTCTCTGTGTAGCTTTGCGCCTTTCCTGGAACTCACTTGGTAGCCCAGGCTGGCCTCGAACTCACAGAGATCCACCTGACTCTGCCTCCCGAGTGCTGGGATTAAAGGCATGTGCCACCACCGCCCGGCTTGATTGCTTTTCTTGTTAGGACTCTTTCTCAGCCTGGATTTAGAAAGCAAGCTGACCTGTGGTGAAATACCTATAGAAAGGATCACATAGTATATTCTGGCCTACAGCCAGCAAAAGCTATCCATATTCTTGCAGCCCTCAAGGAAGGAAGGAAGTTCTGCCAATGAGTAAAAGAGCTTGAACATAGATCCCTTGACTCTGATAAGTTACTGGTCCTAGTTAATACCTGGATTGCAATTTGCAGAAATTGTGAACTTTCTTTCAGGGACTGTGTGTTCTTCTTAGCTACAATAATGCTTATTACTACCAAGAAATTGACAAGGAAAATACTGGTTTGTGGCTTCAATGGGTGTTGACATTTTCTGTCACTAGGAGAACCCAATGGAGGGTCAAAATTTGAGGAAGTAGAAGACAAGATGAGTTAAGTTTCCACATGCTGGGTTTAAGGTGGCTGAGGATGCCCAGATGGAGGATGTATCAGGGATGAAAGACATGAAGTTTTAGAGAACACAGATGGGAATGGAGACCTGTGGGTCCTTAGTTTTTGCAAGTGGGATTTCTTAGAAGCAAATTTCTCAGGGGAAGGGAGTTAACTAGTAGTGAGCTGAGATCAACACTTGTGTGTGAAGGGAAGTTCATGGACTCAGAATATTCAGTGTGGATCCAGGGATGGCTTTTTCTGGCTCCTGGTATAAGCTCTGAAGCTGGCACAGACAATGGAGATGGTGTGACTTTGAGTTATTACCTGTCCTCACTTGAGAACAGTACCCAGAGAAAGGTAAGGGCTGACAGCAACCCCTGTAGCTGGAAATATAGACCTGTCTGTGGTAAGGGAACCTAGGTCTCCATGACATGCCACCACCATAGCAGCTGGAGCTATGGCTGTGGCTGAGTCTTCTTAGAGAGGTAGGGGGCTGAAAGAGAGACTGGATGGAGTCATGGGGAACACACGTCATTTTGTGAAGAATGGGGAGATATTGATGAACAGTGACCCAAGTATACTTTAAGTTTTATAGAACATGAGCAGTACTCTAAGGTTTTGGAACAGAATAAGTCAAATAGAATTTACACAAAGTTGACTTGTATCAGATTTGATATTGCACATGTTTATATTTTAGAAAGTAAAGATGGATATCCATCTCTTTATAATATGGGGAAGTTCTCTTTCAGAATGACAGACACCTGTGTTTGTCTTCATCACTCTGTAAAATTCACTCAGCATTTAGTAAGAATCACACACTGTGTCTGCTGCAGAAAAGATGCAGTTTTCTTATTTTTGGGTCAACAATGCCTTCCTTGTCTGCTTGCTTATACCACCATCCTCCTCTGGATACAGAATCACATTTCATACTTCTAGACCTGTCTCCTTAACTCTTGAGTTCACACTGTCCTTTGTAACATGCCCCAGAGTTGAGATCACTCACTTATGTATTCAGATCAGACATTATCCCACACTGGACAGCTCTCCTCCTTGGAAACTCCCATGGTCCACTAGGTGTTGTGGGTAAACCATGTCCCTCACTCAAAATTCACATTTTGAAGGGTTAAACACTAATATCTCAGGAAGTAAATGTATTTGGGGATAGGGTCTTTAATGAGGCAATTGAAATCAATTGAGTTTTATACTAGTGCGATGCCATCCACTATAATGGGTGTCTATATAAGAAACTAGAGAGAGGATAAGACGTAGATGAAAAATATAGACCAGCCATGTGAAGGCATAAGAGAAGGGATCTATCTTCAAGTCAACGAGAAGGCACTCAGAAGAAATTAAACCTAGTTATTCCTTGATCTTGGTCTTTTAACCCACAGAACTGTGAAAAAATGTGTTTTTTTATGTCACCAAATCTAATTTTAATAAATATTCTTTATTTATTATTATTATTAGAATATTGATTATTATTCTTAAAGATTTATCATTATTTTATGTTTATGAGTATTTTATTATCAAATACATATATGTACCATGTTTGTGCCTGATGCCTTCAGGGCAGAAGGCATCACATCTGGAATAGAGTTATAGACAGTTGTGAGCCATGATGTGGGGCCCTGGGAATTGAACCCAGGTCCTCTAAAAGAGCAATGAGTGCTCCTAACCTCTGAGCCCTCTCTCCAGCCCCTATGGTAATGTTTATGCTCAATGAAGCAAAATCACATACTGGATTATTGATTGAAGGTAATCTTTCACACTGATCTCTCCTCAACTCTTCTTTCCACTGTTTTCTACATGTCAAACAACAACTTTCTCTTTATCCCATTTAATCCACCAGGCTTGACTGTATTTTGTTTCTCCCTTTTTTTGGTCTCATTTTGGCTTAAAGGGTAGACTAACTATATATGCAAACACATTTTATTGTTTTTAGAAGCATTATTTATTACTTCCAGCAGGCTTATGACAATGACATATACTTCCTTGCCAAGGTGCCCACTTTTTAACCTCTATATCTATGCCTATGTCAGCATCCATAGAATCCTTTCAAATATTTGCCACTGAAGCTGTTGATGAGTAAAGGGGGGAACTCTTCCAGCTTCCATGGGGTCCATAAATTCAAGTGTGCTTCTTGTTTTCTTTTCTGATGCATAATGTGATTCTAGGAAATTATCATTTAATCAGCAGTAATGACTCCCATATTTCTGCGGTGCTGCTTGTTAATCTCCCTGCCTGGTAGAGAGAAAAGATCTTCAGCAATGCATATACAATGCCATGCTGGGTTAGAAACAGAGCTGTGCATACCCCCAGCACTGATAATCATGGAGGCAAAATAATAACTGTGTCCCAGCCCCAAGCACAAAGTACAGCTCTCCCATGAGAAGCAGTCAAAGAAGAAAATGGTTCAGTTGTCTTGCTAATGTTATAAATGCCCACATGGTCCGCCCCTTGGTCTATTTGTATGTTTACACCATGGAAAAGCCAAGGTCTCCTGATCCTGCCAGCCCTCTCTGTCCTGGTTGTTCATCACTGTCCTGGCTCATCATGCTCTGGTCACAGTGTTCTTTTGCCTCCTTGATTACTCCCATTTCTTTCCACCTCTGGACCTTTGTGTCCACTCTTGGTTCTACCTATGATCATGTTACCATTGTCTTTTGTCTGATAATTCTGGATTTTAGGGCTGACACATTCCACACGATACTTTGCATTCATCTCCTAAGAAAACTCTACAATTAGTCCCCTACTGGCTCCCTAAATATGGGCAACATTTTTCTTCAGATCATTGGTCATGGTAACATGTACATTCATAACTGATAACTTGTTAGTTTCTCCTTAATGTTTGGAAGAACAAAACCAAGGCCATTCCTTTCAGACTATCAAGCATGTGGGCCTAGAGCCTGTTGTAATAAACATTTTTATCTTTCCACCTTCAGTGATTTATCAATCATAGCCTGTCCTCTGAACCTCCACGCCAACCAGGAAGGAACATCTGAAGGATGAAGAAATCTCTCTTGGCCACTTCCTCTAATGTAATCCTAGAAAACATCATGTAAGAGTATCCTTGCCAGTTTATATTAAGGCCATCCCCTACCAGTGGGTCTCTAAAATGCGTTTATAAATGCTGAAGATCCTTCAATAGCTTCTAGCCCTGGTAGCCCGCCTCTCTTGTGCCACTTACTGCTGATCTATGTGTGTCCCATGCACTGTATGATCATGTGATATTGGACCCTCAGAACTCTACAGAAGGGCTTTAGCCCTGACCTAGCTCTCTCTTCTTTTATTCCTGACCACCTCTGCCATCCTTTAAATCTGCATGATTTCTTTTTTTTTTTGTGAGTTACTCACAGAACCCAATGAAGAGTAAAGGAAATGTATAGACTACTAATGCAAATAACAATAAAATTGACCATTTCAGCAGATATGCATCAATCAGTAATGTACATATGCATGTGTATGTGTATATACCATCTATCCTGTAAAAACTATTGAGTATTAATGGTGTTTCAGTCACAAGTCCAAATGTGACATATATATTTAATTCAGCCTTAAGGGTGGGTCAGAAATTAAGGCAGTTGACATAATAGAAAATATCCAAGAGCCTAGGGTGACAGTGGTAAAAAGAGGATTTGGCTATAGACAATCTTATCTCCAAAGCATATTTTACTTATCACTACCTCATTTATTCTGCATTGCTGTATGTTGTAAAATACCTGTTAACTCTTTGTGCATGAATCATGCTGTTGTGATAATCTATTGTTTGTGCCTGTTATAAGACTACATATATCCAAATAAAAATTACAGTACTCAATTTGTATAGCCTAATGTGTTAACATAATTTTCTCCATATGGCAGGAATTTCTTAGTTTATTCTCAGAGTCAGTATATGAATCTTACTTCTGTACCTAGCCAGGTCCCATGTCCTTCATGTTATCTTGTAGCTAAAGACTGAAATGCTAATGTTTTCATAAAAATCAGATTTCATTCTATCATAATCCTGACATATCCTAGATATGTCTGTTGAACAAGCTAGACTCAAGCAGAATCATTGGCTTGGTCTGTCATTGGTGACTTATCTGAAGTGACTAAGCATTGTTCCAAATCTCTTCAGGAAAGACCACACATCGGTCTAAGAGATTGTAATGTATTTCAATGCAGTTGTATTTTGTGCCCAGAGGTTAAAAAGTATGTATTTTTAGAAAGGTAAAGTAATAAATGAACAGTTTAAAGTTATAAAATAGGAATCTGATGTTCTTAGACATAGATAACACCTTCTCTTAGACTTCCAGATTCCAGATCTTCTACCAGCTGAGTGGAGAATCCACAGAGGAAAAGTCACAGAGAAACTTAATGTGATGAGAGAAATAATCCATAGGGAGTGCAGTGAGTATTGAATTAACTTTGCTGCTCACCCTGAGTCTCTTAAGTAAACTAATAATGTGTTTCAGGTACTCTTAAAATTGATGAAGCTGACACCAGAGGATGGGATTTGTGGGGTAGTGTCTCCAAGCCATAGGGAGATAAAGGATGTTTGTGGGGAGAAGATGGTAAGGTTCCACCTGTAAAATGTAAGATGAATTGCTAAACAGTCTTTTTAATAAAAAAAACCCCAAAGCCAGATATTGGGTTAAAACTGAGAGATCAGAGGAATAGGACAAGCCACAGCCAACCTCACCTCACCAACTCCTCAGCTTCCAAAGAGAGCTATTTCCTATATACTCACACCTATATGCCTTTTTGTTCTGCCATCTCACTTCCTCTCTCCGCTCAGCTACATCACTTCCTGTCTGTCTGTACAGATCTCTAGATGTCTATGGTTAACTAGTGTTGTAATTAAAGGCTTGTGCCACTATGCCTGGTTTTGCTCCCAGTGTGTCCTTGAACTCAGAGAGATACAGATGGATCTCTGCCTCCTGAATGCTAGGATTAAAGGCATGTGCTACCATTGCTTGATTTCTATGTTTACTGTGGTGACTGGCTTTTTCCTCTAATCCTCAGATAAGCTGTACTGGGGTACACAGATAAAATATCACTACATTTCCCCTTTTTTGTCTAAAATAAAGAAAGTTATAACTAATATACAAAAAACTATGTACAATAAGTACAATAAAATATACGATATATACAGGCAATAAATACATCGACAATGTCTAGTCCATTAGCATTTGACAAATTCAGCAAAAATATTCCATTGTCTATCCTATTTTTGTGAGTCCAAAATGTGTCTAATTCCCTTTCTATCCTTACTTGTATTACCAACCAAAAACTCTTTTGATGTCTTTCCAACTTATACACTTCACACCTCTTAGTGACTTTCTTTTCTTTTCATTTTGTTAACAATGAAAACTGTAACTATAACTATCTAATCTTCAACTCCCTTAGAGACCTGAGAAGGAAATAATATTACCCAGTAAGACAGGAAGTGCAAACAAGCAACAACCAAAAATTGTGAGTTATGACAGAAACAACCAGCTGCCTAGACAGTCACCTGAGGTTTCTCTGCAATGTTGGGGCATCCATTCTTTGGCCTACAGGCTTAGCATATCTGATAGACTTATCTGTGAAGCAAGATTTTCTAAAGAGCCTTCCTACCTTATCTTGGCAAGGATCGGCAGTTCTTTATGTGTGTGTGTGTTTTTTTTTGGGGGGGGAGGGTTTCAAGACAGGGTTTCTCGGTGTAGTTTTGGTGCCTGTCCTGGATCTCATTCTGTTCACCAGGCTGGCCTTGAACTCACAGAGATCGGCTTGGCTCTGCCTCGAGAGTGCTGAGTTTAAAGGTAGGTGCCACCACCACCAGGCAGTAGTCCTTTGTTTTGTGTCTTGCTTGTCCATTTTGGACAACATACTGTCAGCAGTTGATGCAAGGGCACTTTCTTGCCCAATGGCTAACTTTTGCCACAATGAAAGTAAACTCCATATGGAGTTTCTTCAATGCCCATCATCTTCTCTGAAGTAGATTGGTGCTGCCAGAAGCAGACATTTCTCATAGTCATAAAAAAAAAAGAAAAAAAATCTATGTTATTAAAACATCTTTTTTTATTTTAATTTAATTTTATTTTACAATACCATTCAGTTCTACATATCAGCCACGGATTCCCTTGTTCTCCCCCTCCCTCCCCTTTCCCTTTCCCTCTAGCCCACCCCCCATTCCCACCTCCTCCAGGGCAAAGCCTCCCCTGAGGACTGAGATCAACCTGGTAGACTCAGTCCAGGCAGGGTCATTCCCCTCCTCCCAGGCCGAGCCAAGCGACCCTGCATTAGCCCCAGGTTTCAAACAGCCAGCTCATGCAATGAGCACAGGACCCAGTCCCACTGCCTATTAAAACATCTTAAGTGCCATATTCTGTAGATCTCTGAAGTGTTTGAAGATGACCTCTCTGTCTAAAATGTATCTCTGCTTGACCTTGAAAACATACCTAATATGACTACAAGTTCGATTGTAATGACTAACTACTAACTTACATTTATTTCTTCATATCCTAATGAATTGGTAATAATTTTCAAAGATTAGCGAATTGCATTACATTGTTAGATGAACTGTATAAGATTAGAAATATATATACAGTATTTTCTAGCAAAATCAATCTCAAATTTGTATCAGTATATAAAATTTGTATACAATACAATTTTGTATACAAAAATCCAATCCAATGTAAAACATTTAAAACTAGTAGTTGCCTTTTAAAAGTAGATTCAATAATCTACCTTTTATCTTATCTTTATATGCTAATCATGAAAATCAAATAAATAAACCGAACAGTAAAGTCTCACCTTGCATAAGTATTCCATGAGTACATCTCCACTGCTCCACTGTGAATTTTCTCAAGTGAGCGTTCAAACACAGGTTTTTCCTAAATGTTTACTTTCAATGCATAATTTTCTAGGGAACCCCATGATCCTGTGCTAGCAGCCCAGCCAGAAGATGTGATCTGGACCTGTCTCACGTGGAAGACACAAACTTAGCTGTTAATTTCATGTTTTATTCAAATCTTAAAGAAATTCATCACTATAAAAAGCTTTGACATATAATTTTCCCTTGGTGGCACCCTTATTGTTCTCAGTGGTTCTAACATTTGCTCCCAGGATCTCTGCTGTGGAACGGTGTTCTCTGGACACCACCTGGCTACTGTTGTCTTGAAATCAGAGCAGAAGAGACCCTCACAAGTTTTGGTTCAATGATATTCCCACATGAGAAGCAAATGTCCTGCCTCTCCCTAAAATATATGTAAGCAGTTGATGATTGCTAGGGTGGTGTGACTTAATCTTTGGTTTTATTCTTTGCCTGTAAATTGCCCAAATAACTCCTGGCCCATGATACTGATATATCCTAGACACATTTGATAAACAAGTTAGACTCAGGTGGAATCATTACTATGGTCTTTTATTGGCAATTGAACCATCTGGAGTAAATAATCATCATTCACATTTCTCTGGGAAAGACCACACAACAGTCTAAGAGACTGTAAAGTGTTTCTTTAGAGTGATTTCTTCAATTTTAAGAAATTGGTATCTAGCATATATGATACAAATGTATTGTTTTACATATGCACACATATATACATATATGTGTATATAAATACTGATTGATTGTTGCAAAACATATATAGCATTATTCCTTCATCAATTTTCAGACATATAAGGTCTACTTTTCTCAAAACTAATTCTGTATCTAACAAAGAATCAATCGCTTATTTGTCTCTCCTGGCTAGAGATATTCCACTGAGCTCATGTATTTTCAACAGAAATTATCTTTCAAAATATAACTTTATTTTTCTTGACTATGGAGAAAAGATGACACAAAACACATTACAACCAACAAATAGCAATGAGATACAAAGACACATGTTTGCTGGGTGCTTGCTTTGTGGTGGGAATTACACTTAGCAGTTTTCAGGTATTATCTAATTTAATCCCCCCAATAAATTCAGGAAGTGAATTTTTAATTTGAGAAACAAGAAAAATCAAAACTCAAAGAGCTTAAGTATCTTTGTTCAAGATTGCACAGATGGATTGGGGCAGAGCTGGCAGTTGGGCCTGGGCCATCTATATCCCATATGGGAAAGCATCACCTGAAATTCTTGTTATTGATGCAGACTTTTGCTAAAATAGGACCAGAAAAATCTCCATTTTTAGAAAGCACAATTGATAGTGCTTCTTACATTTTGACATGCAGGAGAATCAACTGGAGAGCTAATTTAAACACACATTCCTGTACACCACCCCAGAGATGCTGATTCAGGCAGTCTGGCCTGGGACCTGAAATTGTGCATAGATAACAAGCTCCCAGGTGATGCTAATATTTGGGGCCAGATTTGGAATAAAAAGCTTCTGAAATTTTCTGATTCAGGTGATGAGAATCAGTCTAAAAACAGAGAACCTGGCCTCATCCTCATATTATATGCATAATTAATTGGTGATAGGAGAGTGATTTATCAGGGAAAGTGGCTACAGGATTTGGTTAAAGATAAGAAAAGTTTAGAGAGGACAAAGTTGGAACTTATTAGTGGGATATTGTGGAATTCTGAGAGATGAGTTAGAAAACAAAGATCAGCTGAGAGCTTTAGGTAAGGGGGGATGAGATTCTAGCCCAAGGTTTGATGGCTTTAACCTGGGAAGCAAGTGTCTGAGGAAGATTGGCTTCAGGGTCTCCATGAGTACCACCATAAACCAATGCTTAAGTCTCTTTTGCAAGATGATGTAGAATGTGCATTGTAGAAGTAACCATCTTATTCAATAAGAAACACAGAAGCAATGCAAAGAAGAAAGCCAAGAGGTCAGAGCAATAGCTAAGAGCTAAAACCTTACCCTTCCTCTCGAGGTGGTCCTACTTCTCTGAAAGAGAGCTACTTCCTGTGTGTTTGTCTTTATAAAGATTTTCTGTTCTGCCTTCTCATTGGTTGTAAACCCAACCACATGACTACCTCGTCACTGCCTGTCTGTACAGACCTCCAAGTCTTCTATGGTTGGTATTGAGATTAAAGGCGTGTGTCTCCAATGCTGGCTGTATCCTTGAACACACAGAGATCTACCTAGCTCTGCCTACCAAGTGCTGGGATTAAAGGCATGCACCACCACCGCCCAGCTTTCGCTATGGCTTGCTAATAGCTCTGACCCCCAGGCAACTATTTATTAACATACAAATAAAATCACATTTCAATACAAATAAAATATCACCATAGTGCATTTAAGCCATACTTATCCTCTTGTATACATTAAATCATCTCAGGATAATTTGTAATTCCTAATGCAATATAAATGCTATACTAATAGTATGTTGCTTTTTGAGTAATTTTTTACTCAAATTTGAGTAAATATTGTAGAGAGTAATGACAAGGGGAAAAAAGTTGGTACATGTTTAGTGTAAACTCATTTTCCTTCCAGTATTTTCAACCAGTGGTTGATTGAACACACAAATGCAGAAACCATAGCTACCAAGAGCCAGGTACCCCATGAACCCAATGTGGCAGGCTGTAGTTAGTCAGGTTATCATGACAAACTGGATTTCAAACAGGTGCAGTGTCTGTGAACAAAATCATGCCCTAGACACATAAGAGGTCCAAGTGTTCAGAGAAGCATGTTCAGGGTTGAAATAATCAACATAAGATTAGTGTCAAGTGAATATATTGGCAGTAGCCTGAGGAGGCCAGTCCTGACATGTTTGGCCAGTCTTTATCAGTTGAGATGACAAAGACCATTAACCTGGAACTGTTTAACAGAATGAATAGAACTTCTGTAAAATGATTTTAGTCAGAAATTAATATACAGGCAAAAGACATACATCTTGAGAACTCTTCTAAGTCATGAACTTCAACCATAGCACTTCAAGGCCTAGCAGAATGTTCAGTAGTAACTTGAGATCTTCATCCACTTGAAAAGTTGGCTGGGTCAGTGTATTTAGTGACTGAACATTCTGCAAATGCAGAAGAATGGATTTGCTGACTTCAGAAAATCGGGAAAAGCATTCACCACACCAAACAATGCTGTTGTCCATAGGCTCCCACAATGTAGTATGCCATCCATAGTTTCCTGCAGCATATCTAAGAGAAGTCTTCTCATTAAGTTTTCAAAATCAGACACTGGGAAACACATCAAGGATATCCTCTTTATTCCTCCCCTATAAAAATCACTTCTTTATGTAGGTAAATATCTTCTGGGGAAGAGCTGTCTACCCTCCCTGGGTGACCATGACCATGCCTTCTCTTCCATAAAGCACAGTCTTCCATAATAATCTTGTATCATAACAAATATTTAAATAAATTTTTTTTTGTGTAGATGTGACTATAGGACAGCATGTATTTACTGGAGGTAAACTGGTAAAATCTGGTAAGATTTTACTAAATACTGGCTGTGTAATTTTTTATTAAAATATTCATTTTACTAAATGAACTTGTGTCAGGGACTACACATATAGCAGGGAGCTAATATTCTAGTTTTTCATAACCTCCTCCATCAAACAAATAAATGATCAGTATGCTTCTTTGGAGGGTGCATATAAATATTTTTTTACCTTGGTTGGCTTTATCAGGATCAAACTCTACATGATATTATATTTATAGTCTTAGCAGTGTTTCATGAAAAATATACCAGTGTTTTTACCTGATCGGTTTATAACCACATGTTTGTAACTTGCCTCATACTCTGAAGGCCTCTCTCTGTTCCATTTACTACCCACTGTTTGCCATTTCTCCTCTAGACCATCTGTGTAAGTTTCTAAGACTCCCCCCCACCAAAATCTATCTCTGAATTTCATGGCTGTTAACTGTGAGTTCTTTTTCATAGATATTCTCTAAGTTCTAGCTCTCGTATCAACAATTTCTGTACTTACAAGGTAGAGAGTCTGAATCTTAACAACTATTGGTGCAGAATAAATTTTCTACAAATATTTTAATGTCCTGAAAGCTAGAAAATGCTATTCAAGTCAGATATACTCTGCAGAAGTCCTTCAAGCAAAGAAATGCTAGCTGCAGGCCTTACATAGTTTGTGTGCATTTGAGAAGATGCTTTAACTTTGATTACTGTAATATAGAACAGTAGTGGTTTCCTTTTGGAAATAATGCAAACCCAATACAAAATTATTGCCTCTATCAAATTGTACCATATAGAGTTGACACATGTGAAGAAAATTTAGTTCTACAAAGAAAAGAAAATCCAGGTTCTGGTTTTGCAGTTAAATACACACAGCAAGATTATATGCACATTGAATTTCACCTTGCATGGGGAGCTGAGAGAAAGAAACAGAAATAGTGGTGAGAAAATATGACAGCCCCTGCCTCAAACCTCTTGTTATTCATTGAGGCAAATGTCCAACATTTTCAAATTATACATCTTTTGCAGAAAGAATTGTAGTATCCCTTAAGGCATTGCAAAATGGGAGTGAGTTTAATAGTGGAGAGCAGACCCAAGAACCAGCCTTCTCTGCTGCTGAAATACAGTGCTTTTCTTTTAAAACAACTCTGAAGGCCCGTGAACCTTTAAACCTACAGATTTGCAGCTTAACACTGCAATTTATTTTTCTTGGCAACAGTTACAATGTTCCTAGACTTATGTAGAGGAGGAAAAAAATAATTACTTTATTTGAAATGTCCAAAACTCTGAGAGAGAAAAAATATGATTTTGATTTTCACTACTAAAAGAAAATAAACTATGGAAGCATGACATTCCATGGTTCCTTCCCTTGAGAATTCTGAACGATAATCACAGAGCAGTGTTAGATATTCAATTATGTGCAATTGAGTGGAAGGCTGAGATTTCCCAAGTTCTACTGAATTAAGACTTATGAAGTCATAGTATCAGGGAAGGATGAAAGGTTTTAGAATTTTCAGCACGAGACGAATGCTTATTGACTAATAAGAACGTGTGTTTGGGAGTGAGACACATTCATGTTCCTCAGCTCCATCTCTTCAGGGCTTGGTGCAAGAACAGAAACAAGAGACTTTATGCTTCCCCACTCTTCAGCAAATAGCTAACCAGTGGCTTTGTAATTTGTTTAAAAACAAGGCTCATTTGCAATGTAGTGATGCTTATTAATATTCAGGAGATCTGCTGACACTATCAGGAGGGGAAACTACTTCTCATTCAGAGCAAACACCAGCAAAGCATTTTTCAAGCTCGTAATTGGAACACATAGTGACGTGGAATAACAATAAGCTGGCATCAGAATGTTCACTGTGTCCCCGTGACATGTTCTTCTAAAGTGTAGGGCTTGGAGTCCAATTGTTGCTCCAGTGGGTTAGTTTCTCTGCAGTTATGATGAATAAATATTTTCTTGAGAGCAGACCAACTTTCATAAAAAGTAACTGATTCTCAGCTTCTTTTCCCATAGTAACGCAGGTCTGTTTTCTCATACTCTTCAAATTCTGCCTATTTTTATCATTATGATACTGACTTAGTTTTAAGTTAATTTTTGAAAGTTAATTAGAAAATAAAGTCTGGGCCATGAAGATGGCTCAGAGAGTAAAGACACTTCTCTTGGGGGTAAGCCTAATGATGGGAGTTCTACCCTCAGAACTCCGACTGGAAGGAGAGAGAAACAACTCTTGAGGGTTGTGCTCTGACCTGCGTACACACACTGCTCCATGCATGCATATACCCCCCATGCAGGTGCTTGAGTGCGCACACACGTGCACACACACACACACACACACACACACACTAAAAAATAAACAAAAATTAAAATTTAAAAAAACAAAACATCTACTTATCCTACAAAATATGAGAAGTACCTCCAAGCAGTGAAGGCAGCATGAACATAGTGGGGCTCTTTTGTTTTTCCTAAGGTGGACTTTTTGCAGTCTATTCCCACATGTGTCATGAGAGGGGGGATAGAAACAGACGCTCCAAAGTACAGACTTGTTCCCATCTCTGTTCATCATCGTGTCCTATGTAACTTCTGTAGAACATGTATAGCATTCAAAATATCGTCATTAATTAGCACTAATATTTTATCTTTAGTTACCAAACTATTTCTCTATTGTTGGAAATACCTATTTCATAAGGTGTATACTAACTGTGGTTTTCTTGCCAAGCTCCCTGAGACTACAAATATCTACTAATGTCAATGTTCGCTTAAACGCCATCTTAGGCTCCTCTTCCTTCCCACCTCTTCTCTCTCATTAGCTTTACTGGTTCCCGCTTTTCAAGATTCTTCCCTCTGCCGGTAGACTGTGCTAAGTTCCCTCTTCTCCCTTTGAGTTCTGTATTCCTCTGCCTTTTATGGATTTGCCTGGGTTTCCTTGGGAAACAAACTGAGAAAAATCCTCAAACTTACTTCCCACGCTATGTGGTCAATAGGACATGTCAGAACCTTGGTAATAATCTTAAACTGTTCTCCCTTACTGATCTTGTACTTACAGCAGGCTTGTCTATGTTGCGTAGCCTTGAGTTATATAGTAGGATATGGGCAGCCAAGCCACGTAGCCTTGTGCGGGGCAGTTTACTAAGAAGTGATTGTAAGCATAGTACACATCTAGCATGGCTTTTAAAAATACCCTCTAATGCCATTAAGAAGAACTGTAATAATGATAGGTCTAACGTTCAACTATCATGTGTATTCTAATTTAGATATTAGTAATAAATGCTATCATGACAGGTAGATTCCTGTGTAATACGTGTTGCACAGCAGGTATGTGGCTCACAATGGTTTTGAATTGTCTATGTGATGTTCAGGGGTCAGAGAGATGTGTCATCTTTTGTCATCTCAGGAAGTGCTGACATAAGTTAGTTTCTAGCTCTTGTGAGAAATCATTGATAGTGGAAGAGACTTGACTGCCACCTACCTGGAAGATTTTGGTCTTCCTGTTTTGCTTGTTTGGTTCAGGAGGCAAGAGGAGACTCCTAGGAGGTTTGTGCTAAGGTCTGTTCAATACAGAGACCTGATGAAAGCATTCTCAAAGATGAGTGTGTAGTGGAGTGTAGGATGGCTCAGAAGAATGCATTAGAGCCCTGGCATTCCATATCAGAACTCTTGGCCTTGCCTCTCGCTCGCTCTAACCTATTGAAAGGATCAGATTAATGCATGCGAAAATGACGATGGCTGCTCTGGGCTCCACCTTTCAACATTTGCTCTGGCTGGAGTCAGATTGTCATTCTCTAATGTAGTTTTTACTCCAGTTTTATATCTATTGTAAGTAGAAACATCCCCTTTCCGCCAATCAGCAAGTTTCTTATGCCGCTCGTCCCCTGTCCTTTTTCATGGTGTCCCCTGTTAAGCTGAGGGTTCTAACTCCCTCTGTCCTCTCCTCAGAGGCTTCTTTAAGGATAAACTAAGACCAGTACAAGGAAAATAATAATAAGAGGGAAAGAAATTGGTGTGCCTCTGTGCTTTTGACATTCATATCACAGTCTCCACGAAGGAACTGTTAGTTGTATTTTAGAGATAAAGCAAGGGAAGCTCAGAGACATTAAGTAAACTGCCCAGATTTACACAGTAGAGACTCACTCCCATCTGTGCTCTTAAGTACAACATTTAAGAGCTGTTTACATCTTTAAATTTTAGTTTCTTTCAAAAGGAGTGTTCCCTCTCCCTCTTCTCATCCTTCCCAGTGCAGCCAGCTTTAATCCTTCAGGGCTGCTGAGAAGTGTCTTAATCAGAAGTGTCTGAATCTGACCTGGTCATTCATTCTTTTTCTTACTGTTCAGTGAACTGAGAGCACCCTACAGAAAGGGGTTGTAAGTGCTTGGGAATTCAGAGGCACAGTAAGAGAACTTTACCTCAGCAAACCTAGGGCAACGCTTTTTCATATTAATGAATTCTCCTTTCCTTTTCTGTCTCTCTCTCTCTGTTTCTCTGTCTCTCTGTCTCTGTCTCTCTTTCTCTCTTTCATTTGTATGTGTCTGTCTGTCTTTCATAGAAGTAAAACAATGATCTCTAAATTTAAATTTACTTTTTGTTGAAATCCATGCTTCTTTACATTTTTTTTTCTGAATATTCCTATGAGTAGTTTCTGTTTGGCCAACACAGTAGTATAAACTATAGTTTCCTTCCTGGCATTGAATCTGAATCTTTGGAAATAAATCTTGCTGAAAAGCTCATTATTTTTTAATTATAAGATATATTAGTATCTTGGTTTAAAAGTCTGCAGAGGGTAGAAGGAATATTTTGGTTTAGGAGAAAGTTTCTTTCTGGTGTAATGACATCATGAAGTAGCAGCAACATTAGTTTGAATAAAAATGAAACAATGAGAAAAATGTACTGGAATGAAAGGAGCTACTCCAACTATTTTAGGAAGGAGGGAGGAGAGGGAAATCAATAGTGGTTAAAAAATAAAGATAATCCTTATTTGTGGTAAATGCTAAAGAAGACTCATAACCTGCAGCACTGATTTTACTTCAGGTAGAGCTAAGTGTGAACAAAATTTGCTTTGGAAGTAAAGGAAAATTAGGATAAAGCAAGCTTTGATTAGGAAATTCAACAATTTCACTATAAACCTTATATTGCTCCAAAGAAGAAATTCTATTAAGAAGAAAAAGTAAAAATTGGGCTTAGTAAGTTACTGCAGTCCTTTAAATGTTTGGTTAGATGTTATAGTTTACATTTTTTGATACTGTATACAATATTTTAGATCTTCTCTGCTATTTGGAAACTTAATTTACCATGAGTTGAGATTGGGTGATATTTAAATGAGAATGTCCTTCTAGAGTGCCCTGGTCCTTGTTTGTGAATGATGAAGCTGTATTCACGTAACACAGTTATCCCACTCCCAGGGGACATGATCTCATGACAGCCTTTCCTTCTGGTTCACTCCACAAAGCCATGTCACTATCCCTTTGTCCTATGGATTCAGGCCACCATAATGACCTTCTGTTCACTTTGCAGATGGTTATGGAGCACCTGCCACCTTCCAGGCACTGTACTAAGTGCTGGTAATGAGGTAGCGCATAGGACAGGCATGGTTCTGATCTCACAAGCTCTCAGTCTATGGAGGAGAAACCTGAGGAAGTGAGCAAATGGTAACTTTATCTCTTACCTCAAACACTGGGAGTAAAGGGTGCTGAAGACACAGATGTAACAGAGAAAGCTAGCAACTCAGACTGGCATGACAGTATGTGTGGTCTGTGTTTTGAAATCCAAGAAAAAGAAGACTTTGGGAAATACCGTCACTATCATCAATAGTAACAGTGAGTAGGGTTTGTTGAGTATCAATTATTGCCAAGATACTAAAAGAACTTCATAAAATCCATATTCATATTGCTAAGTGAAAGAAGCGCAATTGAAAAGGGAACATTTGAGATAACTCCAACTGTCTGACTTTTGGAAAAGGCAGGACAGTTGAGACAGTTAAAGATGAATGTTCCCAAGGGGGCATAGGCATTAAGTGTGGGGAGGGTATTAAAGTTGAATTACAGGGCATGTTTCAGGGAGGTGAATGATTTTGTGTGATGCTGTAATGGTGGATACACATCAGATATTCTCCAAACATATAGAAATTAGGCATCAAAAGAGTCAATCCTATGGCTACTGTATAAAATAATGCATCATTATTGGCTAGTAGATGGTAACAATTGTATTGTACTGATGTAAGATGTTAGGAATTGGGAAAGTTGGTTTGGGGCATGTAATAAGATAAAATGAATCTCTCTGAACTTCAACAATTTTCCTACAAACCTTATATTGCTCCAAAGAAGAAATTCTATTAAGAAGAAAAAGTAAAAACTGTGAAAATGCACTAAGTTAAGTATTTTTCAGAGTAGAAAATAAAGACTCATAATTTCTCAACAGTGAGCTACTAAACTAGGATTTGAACTTAAGTCTATCCCATTAAGCCCACATTCTTAAACTCAGGATGATGAGAAACGGCTTCATCTAGCTCATTCCCAATACCCTGTTCTCTATCTTCCCCCTTTTATTTGCTAATGATCTCATTATTCCTCTGGGCATCTGGGATTAGACTTCCCGAGGTTCATTTGTCTCCTTCCTTTCTCCTTTCCCTACACTCCATTCATCACAACCCACAGATCCTCCTTCCAGAGTTTCTTGGACCCATCCCTTTTTCCTCTATTATTACTACTTTCTGGCTTTATTATTGCTTTCTTTTTGTGATACTCATCTTCTGTTTCATTTGTCTTTTAGGTACTTCAGCACACATGAATTTGTAGCTCTTTTTCTCTCCTGCACTTCTCTACTGCAAACTCAAGATTGATTCTTCTAATCATCATTCAGTATGATGGATGGTCTGTCACTTACTCAATGAATGACACATATTTTTATGAGGATGATGATTTCGAGGGAGGTATTATAACTGATTGTATCTTTCTTTAATTGCAACTGTGAAATCATCACAGCAAATTTGGAGTGTCATACTTGTCTTAAAAAAAAAACAAATTGTTTTTGAGATTGGTGTCTTGGTATATTACTTAGGCTAGTCTTGAACTCCTGGCCAAGTGAACCTTCCTCTTCATCTTCCAGGGTAGCTGGGACAGCCAGCATGCATTGCCACATGGAGATAGGGTGTGGACCTTACTGCTCTATTTTTTTTTTTTGTCTGGGAGACAAGACTGAGGATCAAATCTAGAGCCTCACGGATGTGAGGCAAAGGGCTCTATCACTGAGCCCCAACCCCAGCACCACTTTCCCCATTACTTACTATGGCAAAGGTGAAGTTGTTCACACCATCCCTTCCCCCAACTTTGTTTGTAGCCAGTTAAGTAGCCTTTCCATTAACTTTTTTTCCATTTGATTTCCTACTGGCACACTTTCTATTAAAGAAAGTATTTATTGAATATTTGTTGAGCTGATTTAGACCCCAAAAGTGTTTTTTATCTCTTTTGTTGTGTTTGTTATTGTATTTGTTCAATTAAACACACACAAAAAAAGCCGATGACAACAAAACACATTGAAATGCCTTTCAGTTCTTACTCTGAATCACAACTTAGTGTTTTGTTTGGACAATTCTTAATACATTTTCAAGAAAGTATAATTTTCCCTTAATTGCACTCCTATTTACATTTATGTGACTTTATATAAAAAAAGAAAGTTTCCCTAGCCACTTGTCTTTTTCTGAAGAGTTGTATCTCAAGCTGAATAAAGAAAATAAATGGGAAATAGGATTTAGACGTACAAATATTTGTTAGAGCTCTTTCTCAGAGAGGTTAAAGCATGAAAGTCCAAAT
Organism: Peromyscus nudipes; assembly: GCA_902168325.1. Classification (NCBI taxonomy): domain Eukaryota; kingdom Metazoa; phylum Chordata; class Mammalia; order Rodentia; family Cricetidae; genus Peromyscus; species Peromyscus nudipes. Next base: position 27,757 of record CABHPH010159642.1, read on the forward strand.
CGCATTATGAGCCTGGAAATTCATTTGATTTTCTCTTTCCTGAAACAAACATGCTCTTGGGGCGGGGACTTGTATGCAGTTTGCTTTTCTAGTATTTTTCCTGGAATTCCCAGGAAAAGGCTTAACTTACTTACTTACTTTCTTTCTTTCTTTCTTTTTTTTTTAATTTTTAAACTGTGGCCGTGGCAGGCTTCTTGCTAGCTAGCTCTTATATCTTAAATTATCCCATTTCTATAAATCTATACTTTTCCACGTGGCTTATGGCTTACCAGTATCTTTACATCTTGCTTCTCCTGGTGGAGGCTAGCAGCATCTCCCAGCTCCGTCTTTTCCCTTCCTCTCTCTCTAGCTTAACTTACTTTCATGGAAGGATTCAGTTGTTCTTTCTTATGACCTTAGTGAGAATAGTTCAAATGCATCTTGCTAGTCATTTTTCTCTCAGAAGTGTGTCTGTAACAGTTGCATTGTTAACCTTGATTCTAGCTATCACTTTAACCAACTTTTAACCAAGTTATTACATGACAATTGAGGCTTACAGATCACAGAGTGGATGAATGCCTGTACTGCCTTATAGCACTGCCCAGGCAACCTTGGACAAACCCTTTAGCACCTCTGCATTTCAGTGGGTAGACAGTATCATCCTATTGCAAAATACAGCGTAGAGCAGGATGTGATTGTAAGAAGAGAGTTGTTAAAACTATGTGTGGTGAGATGCATTTCATAGTGCTCTACAGTATCTTATGCTCTATTGAGAATGAAATACTCTAAAGAAGATTTCAGCTTATCTCAACCAGATTCTTTAATCTTAGACTATGTACCACAAGCAAAATTCTTCATGGCTTGTATTTAAGGAATCTTTGCCTGAATGATAATTACACATATATTCTTCTTATTATAACATATTATGTGTAATCTATAATTAAGTGTTATATATATATATTTCATTTTTGTGTTTACTTTTTAATCATTCTATTCCTTTAGTAAGAAATACTATTTTTTGCAAAATGAACAGAGTTCCAAATTGAGCATTTTTCTTTCATGTTTATACTCCTCAAGAGGGAAGTGTGGCAAATATATTCCTCTTTGGTATAGCTTTTCTTTAGACATTTCAGAACCATGGTACCATTATGGGCATTTTTTAAAAAAATGCAATAGCCTTTCTTTTGAATATTTCTTTTCCCTGACAAATGTCTCCTCTTGGATTTCCTCAGCTAGTACCTGGATATTTATGGTCTAAGCATTTCAGTAAATGTGAGAAAACAATGTTTGCTGGTAAAGCTAAGAGGGAATATAAAGAATTTGTGGTTTTAAGTTAAATAAACACATTAAGCTGTGTTGAGATTAACCTCTGTAGCCTAGAGCCAAAATGGGATACTGGAAGGAATAAAAAGATGGGTAAAGAACATTCCAGATAGACAAATGACTCTGGAACTCATGTGTTATCAGGGTGTGGATTATCTGCTGCAAATTTGGGGTCCTGAATTATTTTTATCCTTTCTATTCTGAAATAAAATATTTTCAAACAGATACTATGTGGTCAGAAAATGGATAATAGGCAGCTCACTTTGTCCAGAAAAGCTCCCAGCTAAACAAACAACAAAAATTTCAAATGGACTCAGGATGCATTCATCTCTTATCATGTGATCATCATTCAGTGTAATCAGTGCAGGTAGGACTTTGTTCCGTGGTCATTCATAGTTCTGGGATCCTTCCAACTGTCTTCCCACCAGGTCTAGGTGCCTGTAAGTGCTTCTAGTTGGTTGGCTGATAAGAAGAATGGATGAGTATCTTGTCTTGGAGGTGTTTTTGACTCAGGTCCATATAGAAAAAGTGACACCCATCAATCATCCTCACCGTCTAGTCTTGGGGTGTATGCACACAACTGCAATGGAGCTTAAGACTCTAGTTGTTTTCCCAGGGAGAATAAAATGATGTGAGCATTTGATCTGTTAAATTCTCATTTGCGCCAGCTACTATTCTGAGCCAGTTCGTATATCAATTAATTTAATCCTCAGGGGAAAAAACCCCAAAAGAAATGGCTGTTTTAATTGTTGGAAACAGGAAACTGATGTATGAAGCAGCTATCTCTGTGTGATAGATAAGTGAAAGAAGACGTTTCTCTGATAATGGTTAACTGATGCACTGATCTAAGGGTGTGGCGCTATTCTATAAGGAATTATTTTATTGCTGTGTTCATTTATCATATTTGCTTATTTAGTGTGTGTGTGTGTGTGTGTGTGTGTGTGTGTGTGTGTGTACATGAACATGTGAGGACATAACTGTGGATATTAGAGTAGAACTTTGTGTGAGTAGGTTCTTCCTACCATGAGGGGCCTGGAAAGCAAGCTCAGAAACTCAGGTTGTTAGGCTTGACAGTAAGTGTCTTTGCCTGCTAAGGTGTCTTACAGTCCCTCAAGCATGCAGCTGTAAATAGCAAATAACCTAGCCACAAGTATGTAACTACAGGTTGAATAGGATGGAAATATACACCACATATTATTCTACGATCACCACAACAAGAGTGTATATGTGTACTTTGGACACGAAATATGTGTTAACTATTTATGAACACACAAATTACAAAATATCACACATCAAGGAATAGTTTTATTTTTAAATGTATGTATACATTTGCATTAAAATCTTGCAAAAGATATAAAATCTTGGTAATGGTTAATCTTGGTAGCAGAATTTGATTTTTAAAATGTGGCTCATTTTTGTATAAAAACATTTTGTAACTATGGTGTAAAAAAGAACCATCAAGCAGCAAATTTAAAAGGAAGACACATTTTCTCAACAGAGAGAGTGATAGGGAGATGTACACATTCACTAAATTTGCGAAACTTCAGGGCATTCCAAAGAACTATCTTTTATTCATTTTCATACACTCAGTTTTTATGTATTCACCCATCCCGTTTTATACGTACATTCACCCAACCTGGTGTACAGTAGCCAAGGAGAAAGATTCAATTTATGTTTGTCAAGAATGTACATAGCAGGGGAAGAAAGAGACTGCAGATGTCCCTAATTCTGTGGAATGACATTGAAAGAGTTTCTCTTGCAGAGCAGAGTTTTAAGTAAAATAATTTACACAAAGTATAGATGCTGTCAGTCACATTCAGTGGTAATTATTACTTTAAATCACTCAGTGGCAGAAAAAAATAGATTTAAGCTTTACTAGATCTTTGGATTTTTTCACCTCAAATGTCTAAAAATATTCCAAACAAGCATTTAGAATGATCCATTTAGCATACCATGGAGTCTACTTGAGGAGATCAGAAATTCTATAAGAATCTCTTAAGAACGGGTATGGGTTAATATCTTCTAACATATGTATCTCCAGGGGTAAGTTACTAAGAAGCCTTGAATTAAAAAAGATAAAGGGAAATATGACATTTCCATTTTTCATGGTTCATATTGGAGAGTCTGGGCAACAAGGAGGCAACTGGGTTTAATTCAATTCAACATACATTTACTGTAACCATCATGTCAAAAAAGAGTTTAGTGGTTGATGATCTCATGAGTCAGTCATTTCTGCCTTCCCTCAAAGGGTAGGATATGTGTGTGCATCTGCTGAACCATAATGTCTGTTTATCCCATGTTATTATATCCTTGAGGCCAGAAGTCATAAGCGCCATCACACAATGTGGTTCTTGGGAGATGGTTGACACTTGATAATTATCTTCCTTCAATAGCCTCTCCTGAGTCCAAGTCCTAGCTACCTTTTAACTTTCAGTTGCTCATTATTATTTCAATAGACTAGCTAGGGAAGAGAAGGTGAAATATTTGCTTAGTTATGAACTTTGGAAAAGATGGAGGGGAGGTGGGGAGGAACTTGGAAGAGTAGGGGGAGAGGAAATAATAACCATAATAAATTGTATGGTAAAAATTTATTTTCAATAAAAGAAAAAAAAGATGAGAGAAGACAGGGAAGTGATAATCAGAGGATTATACAATAATTTAACAGTCAGTATTTGCACCCCCACCCAAGCATATACTCTCAGACAGTACATATAACCCAGATAAATTACTACAGATGTTAAATTGTGTTACTGGATGTGAACATTAGAGAAAATTGTGTGTGTGTGTGTGTGTGTGTGTGTGTGTGTGTGTGTGTGTCTGTGAGAGAGAGAGAGAGAGAGAGAGAGAGAGAGAGAGAGAGAGGATCTGGATGGTCATAATATGTCAGTCACATAAATCAGTCTCAAACAGCAAGATCTGCAAAGCAACTAAGAAAGTAATTATTTGAACAATAAAATGATCTTTACTATAAAACAGCTGTTTTGTATAGACTTTCATTTATAGACTATCCTAAATAATTTAAACTCCTAACCTTTCACTCTTCAGAACAAGCTGGCTGTGAATGCTTAGCATACTTCTGATGGCAGATCTCTGTGGTATAAGAATGGAGACTTTCCACAGTAATGTGTCCTCAGAGACCAGTGGGGTGTAGAGGATCAACTCTGCATGTGAAAACACTTAAAAAAGAGACTAAATGGAGTCAAGAAAAACAACTCAATTATTTATTCAAACGCAGGGCATTATCCAGCATCAGGGAATAAGATACAGAACAGTAGTGACATGAAAAATCTCCATCGATGATTGAGATTTTCTTCACCGAATTTGACACATTCAGTTGAATAATCACCAAAAATTCCACAGTACAAGAACACTAAAGAAACCCTGAGTTGGAGTAGAGTAATAAAAGGAGTGTCATGTTGACATCAACAAAATAGGATTTGGAACTGGGACTCTCTTTCCTTGAGTAAGTAACTGAAGCCCAACATTCTCATCTGAAAAATGGGAACATTTATAACTACTTCATTTAATTAAGTGAGACAAAGCATTCAGTCTCCTAGAATAGCACCCTGGTAGACAGAAGACACATAACAAAAATCACCTTCCCCATTCCCTCCTTTGGTTTGTACTGTGGCTTCCCCCAGCAAGAATAGTGACCTCTAGATGGCGCTTTTGCAATGTAAGAATTTGTGGGAAGGTACTGGTTTGTGAGAAGGAAAATGGCATGTCAAAGATGCTTCTTTATTACATGACATTCATCCATAGTCACAGCTTTATGTCCCAGACTAAGCCTTGTTGAGCTGGTAAAATTGGTAGCTATGGGGTTTGCATAAAATCCCAAATTGGCTTCAGTTCTGTGGGTGTTGTTCGTGCTTTGTGTAGCAATGTATCAAGTGTTGGAAAAACTCAATGCATCTTGCAAAAGCAAAGGAATAAATAATCAGGGGTGGAGTGCATGGATGGGCCATCTGTCAAAGCCTGAAAAAAAATGTGTATTTGTGTTGATCCTTATTGGTGGTGGAAACAAGCCACAGTGTATGAAATTCCCATGAGGGGAGAGGAATTTTTAGAAGAGTTCAGATGAAGGAAACAGATAGAAACACCTGGTGTTTCTCTCTCTCTCTGAAATCCTGGAAAGGTGGGATCAGTTGGCTGCAAACCAGCAAGCATCTCATTTGTGTCACTTCCACTCAAGTCAATGCCCATGGCAGACATTACTAATTGATTATGCCGCTTTCCCCTGTTGATTGTGGTGATGACTACACAAACATTTTTGTCATGACCCTTCAGGTAGTTACTTCAAAATCATAGGAATTGATGCATGGATGAAAGCACAGCCCTAGGCGTGTACGGTCAGTTTCCTCAAAGGTTTGTGTTTTGTTTCATTTTGTTTTCCCTCATGTGGCTGGACATGAACTCTAAAGGGCTATTTTTGAAGTATACTCCTCACTTGTATTACATGCTATTGACCATTGATCAGCTGCTGAAGCCCCATTCAACATGTCCCCAGCTCTGTAGCCTGAAACTGAGGCTTAAGTATCAGATCTGATTTGGGGCACGGCATTCTTAAGACAAGACAAGTAGGTTGACAGAGAAAAGTGGTATTTCCTAACACCGTGCTCTGTTGTGGCTTGTCAAGTCCAGGTGTGTCATAATGTTCAAATTATACATCACGTGGGCAAGACCAGCATGGATGTGGTGGGGACATGTACCCTTCCCAGACAAAGAGAGGCCAAAAGCCATGACAATGGACCCTGCCATTCTCTTATAGGAAAGAGTGGAAACAGTGATGTAGTTGACAAAGGATTCAGTTCCTGTCATCTTCCAGGGCAGTGTGGAGTGGTTACAGGTTGTAGTTGGTAACTGCTAGCCTTCCAGGGATCTTCCTCAATGAGAGTGAGGAAAGAAACAGTTTATTGGAAACTTAGGTCAGGTAGATTATCTTTAAATCATTTCAACCCAATTTTCAAATACTGTAATAGTCTCTTCTCTTTTGGGAGCTTCTACACACTTTTTAAAAAGAAATTTATGGGACTGGAGAGATGGCTCAGTAGTTAAGAACTCTTGTTGCTCTTGTAGAGGACCTGAGTTTGAGTCCCAGCAGCCACATAGTAGCACATAACCATCTCTAACTCTAGTTGCAGGGAATCTGATGCCCTCTTTTGATCTCTGTGAGCACCAGGCACACGCATGGAATATATACACGGTGCAGGCAAAATACTATAAAAAAAAAAACTAAATATAAATTGTAGCTAGAGTTTTCCTGCCTGGCCCACAGTCAGGACAAATCTCTCTCATGTGCCAGTCCCACAGCTGCTCAGACCCAACCAAGTAAACACAGAGACTTGTATTGCTTACAAACTGTATGGCTGTGGCAGGCTTCTTACTAACTGTTCTTATATCTTAAATTAATCCATTTCTATAAATCTATACCTTGCCACATGGCTCATGGCTTACTGGCATCTTCACATGCTGCTTGTCATGGCGGCGGCTGGCAGTGACTCCCTCCACCTTCCTGTTCTCTCAATTCTCCTCTGTTAGTTCCACCTATACTTCCTGCCTGGCTACTGGCCAATCAGTGTTTTATTTATTGACCAATCAGAGCAACACATTTGAAGACCATCCCACAGCAATAAATGTTTTAAAATTATTTTTATTTATTTTGCAAATATGTATATGTGTGCAAGTTTGCATATGCCACAGAGTTACACATATAGGTTAGAAGACAATGTTCAGAAGTCTGTTGTCTTATACTTCATTTGGGGATTTATGGGTCCAACTCAGATCATCCAGCCTGCTCACAAGTGTCCCTAAAGACTGATGCTTTCAATGGTGCCTTTTACATGCTTAATAGCAGATGTAATTAGGTTTGTTTAATCTAAAATTATAAACATGATTTGTACACTAGCCTCTGTTTACTCTAATCTCATATTTTGAAACTCTTCATCATGATGCTTATGACTCACAAAAAAACCCACAACTTGAGATCAGAAATGTATGTTTTTATATGTGCATGTTGCTCCCTTTGTCTGAAGCATGTTTTCTGTCAGGACAGGTTTACATACCTTTGCATTTTGACTTATGTAATTCACCAAAGTGGTACTTGCCATTTAACAATTTTAAGATATTAAACCTCCATTTTTTTCCTTAATACAGATAGGCATTATAATATGAAGTGAACCTGGGTGTCAGTCCAATGATAACTAACTGAATACTTGAACAAAAGAATATACACACATTATTCAAGTACCACTTGATGTTGACAAGAAAGTACCAATTGTATATTTTTCCTGATGCCTTTGGTCAAGAAGTAGCAGACTACCTCCCCTCTGAGCTTGCCAGCAGCCAGAAGAACAAATGAACCCTGTGTTTAGGTAGACTATTGAACAAGTTAGCTCATTTTGATAATCTATCTGAAAGAAAAGAAAATGATACAATCACAAGACTGAAGAGTATCAAATCCTCATCATGCTCTGCTCTCAGCTTTGAGGACATTTCCACAGGGCCATTCAGAACTGGGTGCCTGTCCTGGTTAGTTTTATTGTCGGCTTGACACACCTGGGAAGTGGGACCCATAACTGAATGATTGGCTCCATCACATGGCATGTGGATGTGTCTGTGGGGAATTTTCTGATTATTGTAGGAAAGACCAGTCCAACATAGAAGTAATATCTCTAGTCAGCTGGGCCTGGGCTGTATCATAAAGGTAGCTGAATGTGAGTCTGTGTAAAAGCTAATAAGCAGTAAATGTCTATGGTTTCTGTTTCAGCTCCTGCCTCCAGGTTCCTGCTTTGCTTTGAGTTCCTGCCTTTGTTTCTCTCTTGATAAACTATAACACCTAAGCCAAATAAAGCTATCCTTCCCCCAGGTTGATTTTACCACAGCAACAGAAGCAAAATTAGGACAGCGGCCCATGTAAGCCTCCAAGTGCACCACGTTACTCCCTCAGTGAATAGACTGTTTCCCAAAGCAGTGTTTCTCCATTGCTTGGAGCAGATGTAGTAGTAGTGTAGTGTAGTGTGGGGTGGAGGAATGGATAAATGTTTACTACTTCCGAGTTTCTTATCTTGGAGTCCAGTGAAAGGCCTTGGATCAAGTAAGGCCACCAAGAAAGTAGTCCTGGAGGTTGACACATATTTAAGGAGTATTCTGATCAAGGAGGACATGTTCCAGGACCCAGTGTTTTTTCCACCGCAGGCTTCACTTCTGTAAGGAGCATTATCATATGACAGTCAGAAGAGTCTAATGACTACACACTAGTATGAAGTTTCCTTTCTGTTTAATATTAAGAACTTCTGGAGAATGATACCTTCAATGTTGGAGGCGAAAGTTTCCTGAATGAAAAATAGGAGAAATAATAATATCTATCTTACAGAATTGTAAGGAGTGGACATTTCGTTATCCCATCTCCCCATTATGCACTCAATAATTGTTAATTGTTATGTTTGATATTGGATAATTAGCAATTTTTCTGGTGTTACCATGAGAATAAAAGGAAAATGAAGTAGAGTAGTAGTGTATATGTGCAAATTTCAAAAAGGTCATATGATTAAATTTGTTAGTAATTCATTCTCTCTTGCATATAATCTCCTACTTTCAAAAGTAGATTAAGATTACTCAACATGAATACAATCAACAATTCAAACTTGATTGTGTGTTTGGTAGTCACTTTATTAAAATCTAATGTAGACATAGATGTAAAAGACACTGAACAATGTGGATGGTAAATATTATACTCCCTCACCTTCCCTACAACTCAAATCCCAATACTGGGCATATTTTAATTGTATTCTTGCTTTGCTAATCTGATTTAAGAAAAGGTGGAAGTTGGGTGTCAATTATGAATTATACTTGGGCTAGCTTGTAAAATGGTGACCTCTTGACCTTTGTTTACTAGAGTTCACTCTCATTACTCAGCTATGGCTTTTGTTATAGTAAAAAAGATGCCGAGTGCTGTGTGAGGAGAAAAAGCATTGGTGGAATCTTTCTGAATGAATGCGAGTCTCAAGAAATGCTAGGCATGTGAATGCTTTTTCAGAAAGCAAGGCTCTTCTGTCATAGTCAATGAGAAAGAAAAGGTTTTCCTAGTTTGGATTCTCCATCATTTATGAATTCCATCGTTAGGCAGAATTGAGTATTTTACAAATACTAGAGTAGTAATATCAATATCCTCACTTAAAAAGTAGGGTACATTTTTGAAAGACATATTGTATTCTAGATAAAGGGTGCATGCTGAAGGTGAATGATTATTAGTAATACTATGTATGGATGATGAAAATCTGCACTTATATCCTGGTAGGCACAGAGAACTGACAATTTAGTTGAGATTTTGTCCTCTATTTAGAAGAAATAACACTGGCTGTGGAATCACACTGACCAAAGTTTAAACTACAGGTCTTCCACGTTTGAACTGATGGATCTGGATAAACCAGATGAAATTCCTGAGCTTTAGATCTTCATTGTTAAAATCAGCAATATGTAACAATCATCTTTAAAAATATCAGTCAGCTACTAAATATACAAGAAATGGTAATCCATGTTCACACTTGTCAACCACTACACTTAAGAGTCTGAGTCAAGAGGATCACAAGCAAGACCTTGTCTCAAAAAGAAAGCATAAAGTAAGGGTAACTTCTGCTATATTAAGTAGCAGAAATAGCCATCTATAATAATATTTATGTATGTACATCTATTTCACTTTGAAAAAGTACAAACTTGTATGATCTAATAATCCTGGTGGTAGTAAATTACACTGAATGTCTATTATGTGATGAATTGTACTATTTTCTTTAAATACATAATCTCATTTAATTTATGCTAATGAAGCTTTGCAGAGTGGATGCCATTATTTGACAAATCAAGAATTAGAGAAATGAAAAGTATGTTACTGTAACTGTATGAAAAGACAATGTAATTTCCTGAGACTTGTATATTTTTACTAATACAGATTATTTATCTATCATTTCCCACATACTTAGGCAAAAGTACAGAGAGCCAAGGAACAGATCTTATTTTCCAAAATGTCTAATTGGTAGTCAAAACTGCATGTGTGACTAGTCAATGTTCAAGCCTTGTAAGAGCTCACAATGACAAACAAAGTTCTCTTCATCCAATTTCTAGTCTAACCAATCTTTGAGACACTGATTCCTGCTTAGGTCAGTGCTAAGTACATCATGGAATCTAGTCTCACATCTCCTGGGAATGTCCTCTGCTTCATTGTTTACCAGTGGGCTGAACTCCTTGGGGCTTCCCTTCTTTGTTGTTCACTCTCTTCTTAGAGTTGGTGTGAGAAACAGGTGGAGCACAGTGAATCAAGCATCTAGTACAGTTTCTGTAACATACTATAGACTCTTTCAGTCCTCATACAACAGCTATAGTTTGGATAAGTGTCCTCTCTAGGCTCATGTATGACAGGGTTCATCCACAGTCTATGACCATGTGATAGTGGCGGAACCTTTAGTGTGGGAAGAAGTTAGGTCACTCAGGGTATGCCCTTGAAAGGATATTTAAATTACAGACTCTTTCTCTTTTTCTTTTCTGCTTCCTGGCCATCCTGGGGTAAACTGCTTTCCTCTCCCACGTGGTCCCACTATGACTTACTGTCTCACCACTGTCTAAAAGCAATGAGCTAAATAAGCATGGACTGAAACCTTTGACGATGTGTTGAAATAAACACTTTCTCTTATTAAGTTGTCTGGTGTCTTAGTCCATTCATGTATTAGAAAATCATACTAATAAAAAACTAGCACCATCATCACTTTGAGAAAAATATATTCTGTCTGTGGAGGACACTAGACATAAGATTCGACACATCTCAAAGAGTGTCTCTCAACATGACCGAAACTATCTTTTGAATTCTCTAATTTCTAGGTAAAACATTAGCAGTATAGAAGTTTCAGTGAAGTTTCTAAATAGACCAAATATATAAGCTGGGGTGGTGGTGGTGGGGGTGGGGGTGGTGGTGGTGATGGTGGTGGTGGTGGTGGTGGTGGTGGTGGTGGTGGTGTGTGTGTTAGAGAAAGACAGAGACAGATACAGAGACACAGAGAAAGTGAGAGACAGAGACAGAGTTAGAGAGTTCTATATTAATTCTAAGTGAGGTACACTATAAAGACAGAGGACAGGCAGGACAGAGGACATGTAGGGGCATTCTAATTGAACTACAGCAATATATATAGTAGAGTTTGACATCAAGTGTCCTGACCCACAGGAGTACGAAGACACCTTTAATGTTTAGTTTTCCCTCTAGGGAATGGCTTAGCTAGCTCTTGTTCCACTTCTCCTACAAAAATGTCAATACATTGATTTCAGCTTAGCAGAGAGAAGACAGTAAAATTGAACACGTTCAAATAAAGACTGAGGAAGTAGAAAACTGACTGTCCAGGGCTATTGTGTCCCACGCAGCTCTATAGACATTGGCCTGGTAGGTGGCCAAACTGTCCACTAGGGGTACGACTCTTCAAGTCTCATAATGATTTTTTACAAACTGTCCTGAAATCCCCAGTGCTAATGCCAAGTCATTTTAAAGCCTCACTAATAACTACAATGCCTGGCAATGCTTCTTGCTTCCAGAGTCCCCAAGAGGAAGTTGATTGTAGTGGTATATGTTGCATGAGGTGTTCACCAGCTTAAAGAAGAGCTCAGCTTTAAATCTGCACTGCTGACTGGATGGTCTTCTGACTGTACCATAGGCAAAGTCCTGAAAGACACCCCATGATGGTTCAAAATATGTCAACACACTGTGTAATACTTTTCTTTTGAGAGCATGGGATCCTTAGCCTCCTCCTCCTTAGGTGTACTGTTGTTAGTGTCAGCACTCTCTTTTTGTGATGCTTGATTTTAAGATATAGGTGGAATCCCCTTGCTCGCTCTCCAGACAGAAACAACTGCAGTGCCGCAAAGACATTCAAGTGACCTATAGAAATGTTTACACGGTAAGGATCTGGGATGCCATGCTGATAGCCATGTCTTAGACAATGATTGACTTGCACTATACAAGCCTTCTAATGGCTACAAGCTGGGTTGGTCTCTGAGGTGCAATCTCTTGGAAGATTGAGCCTGACCCTCCCACCTCTGCTGCATCTGAACTCGTGACACACAGATTTAGTGAAATAATGTTTTGTATTAATCCACTAAGTTTGAGAATTTTCTAATCAAAGAGCAATAGATTACAAACACTAGCCCATTTGGCAAACCTTTTTAAGGACTATTTCAAATTGTTTTATTTTTTATGAAACAAAACAGACTCATACAAAAAGTGTAGAGGCTACTAAAATTAGAAAGTGTGTGTCTTCTATCACTTACAAATTCTAATTAATTTTTTCTAGGATGCATGAAAGATTGGGTGCTGGGCACAGAACTGTCTTGGAGCACTGATGGAGAAACAAGCCTGGTAGAGGCTGCTCTTCTGAACAGCATGTGACACCTTCTGTTTAGTCTGTGAATGTGTATCTTTGTCCTGACAAGTATCCTTGAGGTTTGGCAGCCCAGAGCTTTTTTGACTTGGGCAGTCAATATACACTTATCACTTCTATTTGCATAAATTCATAAATGAGCCAACCCATACAGTCTAAGGGGGGAAGGCATAAGATTAAGACACGACTGTGGTACCTGAAAGATTTAGGAGACTGTGAGACTGGAGTGATGGCTCTGCTGTTGCTAGCACACATTGCTTTTACAAAGGAACCAAGTTCACTTCCCAGCACCCATGCTAGGTGGCTCACAGCCCCTTGGAATTCCAGCTCCAGGGGACCTGACACCCTCTTCCGACCTTCCTAGGCATTTCACTCATATGCACATGCACACACTCTGATATAAGACTTGTTAAGACTTAAAAATAGTTAAGAGACTGGTTTTGAGCAAATATTCTCTGTTAACTCCAGAAAAGACACTGTAAATAGGGATTGGATCAGTAGAGACCATTCATTCCTAGATATATGCAGTAGATGGAGCTTCTGTGATCTCTCAAACACATGATTCTTCATTCTCATTTTTGGGGCTAGGCCTATGAACTGAACTGTGGTCCTGTAGAGAAGCTTGGCTTGCTGTCCAATTTAACCAGAGAAATGGTTGAACCTATGAGATGAATTTTTATTTAGGACAAATGTCATTTCCCTCAGTTTTTTAACAAAATGTAAAAATACAAAAACAGTTGAAAATGCATATTTCTACAAAACAATGGACTGCCATTGTGGCAATGACTCAATGGATGATATAGAAAGTGATGCTACATCAAGTTCCTTCATCTTCACAATGAGACCAATAGTTGAGGAGGCCTCTAAAGTGTAAATTATTCTTATTAATTTGCAAGATAAAGTGCCTATTGCTTTGGGAATCAGTCCCGGAGCACACTGCTTTCACATAACCCTGTATTGTGGGTAATTATACATAAATATTAACTTAATAAAGATAATTACAAAAATCTATCATTGCTGAGGTTTTTCTCTATTTTATTGTGAACTTTTAGAGACTTTGGATTGGAAAATTAACTTGTGTTAGGTATTTATTAGTTTGTGAATGCCTGAAATCATTACTAAAATTAATACAGAGAATGTTTTGACCTTTTAACAATAAATTCATTTACTTAACAGTACAGCCTTTATCCATTTAGGGATCTTAAGTGCCAGCTGTGGATTTCGAATCATCACTTGGACAGTTGAGTTCAGAAATTTAACAGATCAGTGAAGCAAATGTGCAGTGGAGAATCTAAAGTGTGTGTTGGGGGTGGAGGGGGAAGGAGAGGAAGAGGGAAAGAAGGGAAGGGGATAATCTTTTTTTGTTGTTGTTTTGTTTGAGGAGATGCTGACAAGTTAATCTTGATTAACCTGACCTCTAGCCCCTTTCTGGTTCCCACCCCTTCTCATCCTTGCCCTCCCTTTCAGGGTATCACACTGGCCTCCTTTCCATTCATGAAGCTCTTCCACTTCTAGGGCTTGGTGTTTACTACTCCTTTTCTTAGAAAATTCTTCCCTGACTCCTGATGTCTTAGCCCACTGATTATTGCCTATAGAGTGATCATTTTATTCATTTGTTAATAGAGGTCTGTTTTAGCCTTTGGTGAATGCAAAATTAAATGAAATAGCATATTTTAGAAATGGTAAATTTGTCAATAAACACCTGCATAAATAAATGATTTAAGGGAAGTTTATCCTTAGGATTATAACTGCCAAACAACACTAGTCCTTTTCAGAGCTAATAGTACTTCTTTTTAATTATAATAGAAATCACACTGTGCTAGTAATTTTTCATTTCTTGACTCTTTAAGGACACTACTAAAGAGGATATTTATGCTCCTAACCATATGCAATTCTGTAGCCTATTTTATAAGTATCTCACAATTTTGAAGTATAGATAGATTTCAGTCGGGACAGCTAATTAAAAAAGTCTATTTCCTCTTTTCTGAGACAGAATCTTGCTGTATAGTCCAGGCTGGCCTGGAACTTGCTATGTAGTGATGGCTGGCCTAGGACTTGATATGTGACCCTGGCTGGGCTTGAATTTACTATGTAGCCTTGGTGAACCTAGAACTTGCTGTGTAGTCCTGGCTGGCCTGGAACTTGCTATGTAGCTTAGGCTGAACTCAAACTTATGATGCTCCTGACTTAGCCTCCAAAACATTAGGATTCCAAGCATAAGCCACCAACCTGGCTTAAAAAGTTAACCTGTCTAGTTTTGTTTCCTTCCTTTTCTCACTGTGTATGACTTGACTGATACATTCCTTTCAGATATAGTCAACATTATTGCTAATATTATAGAACAGAGTCAACATTTTCTACAACACTCATCACTGAACTATACATTAGACATTTAATCTGCTCAGGCCTTAACCTTGGACTTCTAGGCCTCTAGAACTGTGAGAAATAAGTTTCAATTGTTCATAAACTAGCTAGTTTGATACAGATCAGAATAAGACAGTAATCACATATAATTGAGTCATAAAAGAAGCATATATCTTGAATGCTTCCTCACTAACACTTTGGAAATGCCTGTTCCTATAAGTTTTATCCAACTTTTCCTGGTATGTTAAGAAATGGCTTCCATTCTATCCATGACCAGAAGTCATTTTGTGTACAGATTCCTGGGTCAGTCGGGACTCTGAATGATAGATCTGGTCTTCTTCCTGCACACCTTTATTTTCAACAAGATCCCAGGTGATTCTGATGTAGAACTAGATTTAAGAAGTACTACATTTTTGTTGTGAGCCTAGCCTTTAATGGCTGAGCCTCTCTCTAAGCCATGAGAGGGAGCCCATGCCCTACACTGCTTGGATGGCTAGGAACCAGAGACTGGATAGCCAAGAAACCTAGGGTAGAACCAAACATGGCTAGTCAAACAAACAAATAAACAAATGAACAACTCCCAAAGCAAACAACCCCCCCAGCAAAACAAAAACAAACAAATGAAAACAATGAAATGATTCTTAGTGATATTCTGCTATTCTCATTTCTCATAGATCAGTGCATGTCCAGCCATCATCAGAGAGGCTTCCTCCTGTAGCAGATGGGAGCAGGTGCAGAGATCCATAGCCGGAGATTATGAGAGAGAGAGAGAGTCTCAGTTGAAGGTCTCTATTGGGTCCCTTCCCTTGGAGATGGGGAACTGCTCAGAAAAGGGGGTGGAAAGATTATACAAGTCAGAGGGAATGGAGGACTCCAGGAGAACATGGCCCACTGAATCAACTGAGCAGGGCTCACATGAACTCAGATACTGAAGTGGCAAACACTGGTCCTGCATGGGTCTGTACCAGGTCCTCTGTGTATATGTTGTGTATAGTTGTTAACTTGGTGTTTTTGTGGGACCCCTAACAGTGGGAGTAGAAGTGTCTCTGACTCTTTAGCCTGCTCTTGGACTCTTTCTCCTATTGGGTTGCCTTTGCTAGTCTTGATATGAGAGATTTTGCCTTTCTTATTGTATCCTGTTTTGTGCTATTTGGTTGTCTCTTTGAGGCCTGCTCTTTTCTGAAGGGAAATGGAGGGTGAGTGGATCTGGAAGAGAAGGGAGCTGTGATGAATGGGGAAACTGTGATCAGGATGTATTGTATGAGAGAAGAAACAATTGTCAATAAAAGAAGAAGGGGAAGAAGAATAGGAAGGAGGAGGAGGAGAAGGAGGAGGAGGAGGAGGAAAAAGAAGAAGAAGAAGAAGAACTATGCTGTGATATTCTCATGAAAGTCTGCTCCTAGTTAGAAATGTGCTGTCATATTAGTTTGCTCTTGAAATCATAAAAAGAAAAACATAAGAGAAAGAAAGTGTCCTATTTCATTTTCCTCACTGATTATGATTATTTGCAAAGTTTACACATTTACTCATGCCTATACCTAGTCTACCAAAGTTTGTACTAAAACCAGTCTTGAAGCTAAATCTATTGATACCTGGACATTTTCAATTCTCACTGGATTCTGCTAGCATTTGGGACTAGGTTTTGAATACTTGATGTCTGGATTGTTTCTTAAATGTTAGTTTTTGAAAGTCTACCTGGTACCTTTGGCAATCTAGGAGTGGAGACCTACTAATTTTCTTTCTTTGAGAGAATGTAAGCCTGGTTTAAAAACCTTATTTCACTTGCACAATGTATACATGTACATATATATCATGTAGTATTCTATACATGTGTATAATTTCATATATCAATTTAACAATATGTACAAACGTATTTTAAAAAATCTTTGGTTCAGAGGCCAGAATATAGCTACAAGTGATTAGAGTATCTCATAGGTAGCCTGGCATGCTTGACTCCATGAAAGATTCCACCAACCCATGGAGATTCCTTGTGTTTGGTTTGCCTTTGGATTCCGGACTCAGGAATTGTTCCATACAAGAGAATATGTTTTCTTTCTGTGTTCTGAATACCTGGGTCTTACTCCTAAGAAATAAGTTTGTAGTTGATAGGTTTTTTTTTTGTTTGTTTTTTGTTCTGGTCTGTTAACTAAATCTGCTTTGCCCTGATTGCAAAGTAATAACTAGCTTATTTTCTGGAGGTGAGGGTTTAAAAAGGTCATGATATCTATTTTTGAGTGTTTTTAGGGTTGTCATCAAAATGAGTATTTGTGATGGATTTAAAGACCCAAGAGTGGCAAATTATGACTCAGAATAATGGAAGATGTGCCTTAGTCTAATAGAATAGAGTGCATGGCTGTAAAAGTAGGAGCTCCCTTTCTCTGGAGGCCTTGATAAGCAATTGGATGAGCATGCTTGATGTGACAGGAAGATCCAAAATTCAGGTGGTTGTCATTCAGCTTTGAGAACAGTGTCAGAATTCATTGACAGATCTATACCATGGGTTCAGGTAAGCATCCATTATTGCTTTATGGAGTGGTAGGTGGGTTATATTGTATGACCCAGAAAGGTACCATGGACCAGTTAGTACAAAATAAGCTGATGTTTATCTTGATTATATTACTCTTGTTATAATTTGGTCTCTGTCTATCCTGAGTCAATGTCATGAACACCACTTTCTTATCTCTTTTGAGAAGGTGACATCTTATAGTAGTTCCAAGGGATAGAGGAATTTGTTTTGGAATGGTTTTTCAAAAGCATTGGAGATTTAATCATCAAATAAGGTTTAAGTCTCCATTATGTGCTTGGTAAAGAAGGAGTTGGATTTTCTGTAAAACTTAATGGCTCACTGGGTCCTATATCTTAAGTAGCCTGTAGTTTTACTAGCCAAATAAGGTTGATGGTGCTTCTCTGAATGTGCCACTGTGAGAACTGTCTGGGTTTAGCAATCTACACTCGAAGAGGGTGGGTAGGATCCATGCAGACTGAACTTTCTTAGTTAAGCCTATTCTTCCATAAAAGCCTCAGTGCCCAAGAATGGGATTGAAACAAACATTCAAGATGTACCCTTGGCTTCCCATATCCACAGGCCAACTCTCACAGCTAGACTACAAGGCAGCTTCTCTCCAAGTCAAATCTAATGGCAGAATGCCAGATACTAATGCATAATGTATAGGAGTGAACATGAATGCAGGGTTCAGTGAAGCTACACAAACATCTGCATCAACGTTTTTGTCAGCATCCCCTCAGGATCAGGTGAAGAGAGGAATATCTGAGTCCCATCTGTCTCCATTAATATACATCTGGAAACTGCCTCTTAGGCTGACCCTCTTCTTATATCAATGTTGCATCTGCTTTCAGAGTGTGTCAAGTCTCTAGAGCTCCAAATTGAACATTGCTCCAAGTCTCCAGATTTGCCTGAATCAAGTCACCATGGCTAACATGGCTAAAAATTATCAAAATTAATATCATAAAAGTCTCCATGAAAGTTCTCACAAGTGAATTCTAATCAATGCCAAATTCTATAAACTGCTTATCAAATATGTTTTTTCCTCCTTATTGGAGGTAAGGAGAGTCCTGAAAGCGATGATAATGCTGGGGATACTGACATTATTATGACTCAAAGTATGTTCTGGCTTCAGAAATTAAACCATTTTAATTTGTAGACTAAATAGAATTTGCTTCAAAATATTCCCTTGAGCTAATTAGAACATCAAATGCCACAGAATTTTCATATCAGTGAGTGTCTGTTCACTAACATGCTCCTATACTCATTGGACTGGTCAGTTGTTTTCTTTTGACTTAGTGGAAGTTGGTGACAAGCCAAAGGTGGGAAGACACTATTAGCTCACCACAGATGAAGGCCACTTGTAGTCTTCTTCCTCTCCAAGAGGGAATTTAAGGAATACAGGCATTCGGAAGCTTTACTAAATGGAACATAAGGAGAGGCTTGCAATTCATAGGGCCCACTTTTCTTGGGGAGAATTATGTAAACAACTGGAAGTTACAAGCATTCGATTGCTGTGTTTTGAGAATGCACACCTCTTTATGTAGGGTTTTCATGTTTGAAAAGGAAAATTCGGACTCCCTGCATGTGCAGCATTCCGTACCACAAACGCTCGTTTCTGAACTGTGATTGTACATTGTTTCATGGCTCTTGCTGACACGTGCTCAATTCCTGTCAGAGTTGTGATAAGAAGTTCTGGGCTGATTGCATTTTGACAACACTCTCAATGGAGCTTTCAAGCATTACTGGAGTACAACAGTGTAGCCTGTGCTGCATAGTGTAGCCAGGCTGACTTCCATCAGATATTTGCCACTGAAATTCTGTGCATTCCTGAAGTTGAAAAAAAAATTGTATTTGTCAGGTTAGACTTACATTTGCTAATGTAAGTGAGAAAATTGCCAAAGCAAACAGGCATGTTCTTTGTCTTTTGAACCAAACCGAGTATATTCAATTGTTGCTAGTCATGGTATAATAGATAATGCTACAATGAAATAGAACAGAGCGGAGTGTCGTTGGCAGTTTGATCAGGATCACAAGTGGAAACTGGAGTCATTTCTGTGGAAAAGAATTATATATGTGTATTTAAAACCATGTGTAGGCAACTTGCCAATTTGCCCATGATAGATATTTAGGTAAGTATGTAGATGATAGATGGTGCATAGAAAGCCATGGGATTTTGTAGCTTCTATCATTCCTCTTTCCAATGCGGCATCAGATGTTAACAACATATTTTGAAATAGCAAGAAGCCATAAAAGAGGTATGACATGGCCCAGGAAGAGGACTTCCTTACAGCTTGTCAAGCCCTTTGCTGCCCCCTCTAACATCTTCAGGAAAATCCCCCAACTATAAACACCTTCCAGTGTCTTTAAAGCATGGTATAATCTCTACCTAGCTCTTTAGACTTCTTCCTGCTCCACCCTTATTCATTTTGTTTCTGCCAAATTGACTTTTTTTCATTTCCTAGATGCACCATATTTTCTGTTAAGTCTGACTCATCACACAACTGGATTTTCTGACATGATTATGTGTTCTCTCCCCAGTCCAACTCTTATAGTTAAATGTGTCTTCTCTGTTAGGTCTTAGCTCAAATTTCATTTCTTCCAGCATGTGCTCTCTGCTTTCCTACTGAGTTTAGTTCTCCCTACCGCCTATTTCTGTATGGGAGTAAATTCCTTCACACCATGTCACTGTTGAAATCACCTTTTAGCATTCACTTCCATTGTACATGAGGTCCATGTGTGTCACAGTGTGGAAGAACTTAGTCTCATGGATTTCACTTAGTTTGTAGTCAATCTTTAATTTTACAGACTTAGGAAAGCTGACTGTTGAGTTCTGTTTTGAAACTAAGTAGTCTAAAATCAGTAAATAACTATATATCTCTTGAAAGAAGTAGTAGCATCCTTAAATTCTATCTATTCAAGACCAAACATAGGATCGATTCTTCCAAAACCTATCCTGATGTATTATTCACAACCCCATCAAGCAAAAGCACATTGCCCAGCCTACACAACCACTTTGGGTGTTTCTATCCTCCTCTCCTTCAGCTAATCTGTAGACAACTAGGAATGAAACTCAATAGCTTCTCTTAAAGTGAACTTAAATTTGGAAGTGGATGTGCAAGCGAGAAGTATCTTAAGTACTTTATTAAGAATCCCATCAAGGTCTAAGCAAAGGATTGCTTTATTTTGGATGTCTTCCCTCATTCACCACCCTTGGGGAATTATTTATATCAATCTCAAAGCATAAAATCCATCCCCAGTGGAAATTACAAATGAAGTGCATACACTATGGGAAGAGGCTACTAGGGAAATGGCTAGAGAAGAAATGTCAGACCCAACAGACCAACAGGGGTGTTCGTTTATGCTAATCAGAAAGAATGAAGCCTGATGAATCTTCTGTTGTCTTTGGAAGCATCTAGCTTGTTGACTTTGTCTCACTCTGCTCTGACAAGATAGGAATGGTAGTTTTCTACATGGTCTGCATGGTGGTTACCTAGGTGTGAACAGGTAAAATTTGTCTCTGAGCACAGTTGTTATGAAAGAAACAAACTAATAAACATCGGAGATAAAAATAAAACATCAAACTGGAAATATAAGACCATGGGAAATACTACAGAAGAAGTTCATGAGTTTCTCTTAAGGCTGGACTTGGGTCTTTGACACTTTGGCATATAGTAATGGTTAATGATGTACTTTTTCTTAACCTCTATTATTTTCTTTAAATAATAAACTACAGCTCATTAATGAAAGGTATAATTTTTTCTGAAAAGATGTGTTTAAATGAGGGTGAAAATAAAAAACTCTTGCATTTTATGAGATAGGTAATATATTTTTCACTGGCTCCAATGTTAATTGAGTCCATTATTGTGACTCCCCACCACTGTCATTTATCCAACCCATTTAAAATGAAAAATCCTGACTTCTTATCATCGTGAAAAGCCACACACATCAACTGTGTTCCCAGAAAGGGGCAGAAGTTGGTTTGATACAACACTTTGGTAATCTATAAAAGTTGGCACCAGCGATATTAGAGATATGAAAGATGGAAAGAAAAAAATGTGCAAAGTTAATGATCACTTAAGAATCATCATTTATTAATCACTACTCAAATGAGGAAAAGACCCATGAATTTTGAACAAACTGCAGTCATTTATGATTACAGAAACTCAACAGATTCCTGTAGATGAAATTCTAAATGGTCTTATTAAATAAGAAACACAGAGCCAAATACAGAATTAAAGCCTAAGAGATGAGAACAAGAGCCACGACTATCTTATCTGACCACCTCGCTGCCATTGTTTTCCCCGAGATAGAGACCTTCTTTCTGTGTGTCTTGTGTTTTATTGCTTTCCTGTTCTGCCTTCTCATTGACTGTAAGCCCAGCCACATGACTTCCTCATCACTGCCTCTCTATACAGACATCCTGGTCTCTATGGTTGATACTGGGATTAAAGACTCAAGCGTCACCAAGCTTGGCTGTGTCCTTGACCACACAGAGACTCTGCCTGCCGTGTGATCGGATTAAGGGTGTGGGCTACTACCACCTGACTTCTATTCCTGGCTCGCTAATGACCTCTGATCTCCAGGCAAACTTTATTTATTGACATACAAATAAAATCACATTTCAGCACAATTAAAGTATCACCACAGATTCCTCCGAAATATCTACACTTAGACTGATAAATCACCAACCTTTTTCCTGGACTTTGAAAGACATCTTTGTAGCTCCTCACTTCTGAGCATACTCACTAGATTTAGTTTGGGTGGAGCCAGGTTCAGTCTCGGACTCACAGCACAGTGTATCTCCTCTGCAAGTACTGGCTGCAATGAAACAGGATCCCAGTGCTCCTGTTTTGGCAACATGCCCTGGTCTCCTGGAGTCATCCCCATCCCTAGACAAATCACACATCCAGGCCCTTCCTCACACAGGCACATGCTGCCAGTTCATACCTTGGGATAGGCCAAACTTGACTTTTAAACTTGAGGAGAGCTAGCATCCTCCTTTACACTGAACATACTCATTACATACTTTCAGTAATGAAATCTGGCCAGTCCTGCATTTGCAAAATACATTTGGGCCCTGGGAATAGGTCACACACCCTGTCCCCAACAAAACAAAATGAACAGCACAAAATGGTAATCTAACATCTTCCAATTTCCCTGAAGGCCACTTACACTTTTTTAAAAATTATTATTATTGCAGCCTTTTGTTTCACCCAGAGTAGTTACATGCTCCTTTCTACTGTGTGCAAGGCCTTGCAGTCTCTTGCCTCTCTACATGGCTCCTGGTACAGTCCACCCCCCCCCCCCCCCCCCCCCCCCCCCCCCGTCAAAACCCACTCCAGTCTTTCTTTCCTTTTACCCCCTGGATGTGCCGGGCATCTTTTGCTTTTCAGACATAAGAATTATTTCCTTTTTAAACTCGGACAGCTTTGCACTTGCCTTTTTTTCAGTTTGGAATTCTTTCACTCTCAACCTTCCTATGTGAGGCTCCTCAATAAAATTCTACAATATTCTCAGAAATGCATTTCCTGGCACTCTTGACTGAGGGAAATTTATTCCTTAGAGTGTTTAAAATGTACGTGTAGTTAGTTTTCTTATTAATTTTTTGTTTGACTCACATAATAAAGTGCATGTCCCATAAAGGGTAGGAGCTGCATGTGCTTGACTGCCACTATATCCTAAAATCTGTAGCATTTTTAACATTAACTGATTAATATGGGTGTTGCTAGAAATAATTTCCTAGCTAAGGTAATCATTTTTCATTTGAAACAGAATGACCAACCAAAAAATCAAATTTACAAAGCAATAAAGTGCCTAAGGAAATCAGCTTTTTCTTAAAAAGGGGCTATATGTATCCCACATACAGATTTCTGTCTATAGACATTTTGGTGTATATCTGAAGTTGGAAGAAGAAAACACATCCTGGAAACTGGGGACAAACTGACACTCTACCTACCTCTTTGCCTGGGATATGGGATCTTCAATGGAGGGATGAATGCAAATCTTATAAGTTGATAAGGAAGCATCACATCTAGGCATTTGCTTATCATCTTCTCAGCCTCTGACACTGCAAGATCTTTAATATTTGTTAACTGAACAGATGAATCTATGCAACATGCCACAACCTGGCAATCTTTATTTACACAAAAGTTATTTTTGTCACTTAAGTCAGTCATTTTTTTTTCTTGCTTAAACAACATATTGCTGATTTTATATCCAAAGTCTGTAGGGAAACAAGATTCACTTTATAGCCAATTTTGCTGAAATGTATTGGCCCACAAAGCAAGAGACAGTTAAGCTTTGAAATATGCATTGTCATTTAGCTTTCAAAAGCAGGATTTTTTCTCAGCTGTTTCTTGGTTTAATCGGTCCCCAAAGCTAGATAAATAGAAGAAATGGAACAGGTTAGCATTAAACTATGTTCTAGCAAGGTGACTTTTGTTTAGTTCATGTAGTTCAATTGTTAATGAACCACTGTTTGTGTGGATAATTGTTTTCATCATAAATTGCTATTAGACTATGAAATATGTACTTCCAAGATAAAGGAAAATGCTCCTAATGTTCTGAGCTTAACATCCAATTCCAAACATTATTAAGTGCAAAAATCATACCAAGACATCATTTTCACCAGAAAAAATTTAAATTAATAAATTTAATAAAAAGTAATGACTGTTGTTAGCAGTCTGGCTAGTTTCCATTGTAGACCTGAGTAAGTGTGATCAACAATAACTATACCACAAGCTCAATGTTATCTTGTCTTGAACTTTTCCCACCAAAATGACTAGTCTATTGCTTTTGAATACAATCTCATGTAAGTTCTCAGGACAAGGGCAAAATGCAGCCATATTCTTTGCCAAAATACAATCTGTATGGCATCTTGCACAATTCCCTGCAATTCTCCACAGTCTTTTGTTCTTTGAAATATCATGGGTCTGGCCTCTGCTGTCAGCATTTTTCTCAGCCTTGATGCTTCCAAAATATAATTAGAATAACCCACTGAATGCAGCTTATAGAATTCAAGGATTTTTTCTGGCATGAAACTTTAATTTCTTCCATATTCCACCCTCAAACTAGTTTCAATGATCCTATGAAACATACGTTCAGTTTTATCATAGGAATTGTCATACTTCTCAATCATAGTTTCTATACAAGGACTGGAGATCCAAAATGAATATGTCCATGTGCCTATGGTTTGTGCACATTTTTTAATAAATACAGTAATCAACAGATGTTTATTGTTCTTATACAAAATCCATTGGGAAGCCCCTATAAGACATATTCTCTGATTTGGTTGACTTAAAATTAATATATCAAGTTGCATCAATGTGAGAATAAATAACTCTATGCCATTGTCATCCTGTGAGAATGAAATAAAATTCCATTTTCTGTCTCTGTTATCATAACATGTACATGATTTTCAAACCAGAAAGTGGCATAGTCAAATCTGTGTTTTATTATTGTAGCATGAATCTTGGAAGGTCTTATTAATAAAATCAAACCTGAGCCGGGTATTTGGGTGAACACTGGAAGGTCAGAGAGACAGAATAAGCCACAGCTATCTCACCTCGCTGGATCCTCAGCTGGTCTTGTTTCCTCAGACTGGATGCCCCGAGCCCTCATCCAGAATGGGTCTCAGCTGAACTGCTGCTAGAAGCCTGAAAGCTTAACCAGCCACATGTTTCTCCAGGCCAAAGGCTTCTCCAGGCCAAAGGCCTGCTCAGGCCAAATGCTTCGAGTTTCTGGTCCTCACGCCTTATATATCTTTCTGCTTTCTACCACCACTCCCTGGGATTAAAGGTGTGGCTTTCTGGGATTAAAGGCGTAGGTCACCATGCTTGGGTGTATCCTTGAACACATGAATTTCTGCCTCTGGAATGCTAGGATTAAAGGCGTATGCTACCACTGCCTAACCTCTATGTTTAATATTGTGGCTGTCCTGTTCTCTGACCCCAGATAAGTTTATTAGCATACACAATATTTTGGGGAACACAATACCACCACATATTATGGTTCTCAAGATGTTGGAATTCTAACTACACAGAAGGGCTCAAACCATAAGAAAGGAAGGAGTCATATAAGTATGTGCAATTATAGAGAACTAGTGAATTATAACATTTGCTTTTAGCTGAGCATGTTTGATATATCAGGCATCCTAGCACTCACAAGACTGGAACAGGTGAATGGTGAGCTCAAGAGTAGCCTGGGCAACATGGCAATCCTAAGTCTCAGCAAATAACATTTGCTTTAATGCAAAAATAATGACTGCAGTTAGTTTTAAATCTTCCATCTTTGTCTTCTTTTGTATCTTTAAAATCTGTTTTTCTCCCTTTTATTTTGCAATCACCAATCGATTTTAATGTTGGATTTTATTTCATTTAAAATATTTTTACTATTTTTATGTATGTATGTGTGTATCAATCTATGTGTGGGTATGTGCATGTGAATGCAGGTTCCTTCAGATGCTGGGGTGGGGGGTGGGTGCAGATATCCTGGAGCTAGAGTCACAGGAGGTTGTGAGCTATTTGACCTAGGTTCTGGGAACTGAACTTGGATCCTCTGTAATAGGACCACTTACTCTTAACTACTGAGCCATCTCTCCAGTCTCAATATTATGTTTACTTTTATCATTGTGTTCCCATTCATATCTCCAAGGGCTTTTAAGGGATTTCTTTAGAGACCATAATATATGTCCTTATATTATTATGCTACCTCCAAATAATATTATAAATATATTACTTTTCATTTGTTTTTAAAGTGTAGTGGGTAGCCATTCCAGCTTTGATCTGGAAGTTTCAACCCCCATTGAGGCTCCGGTAACTGTCACGCCTACAAGGCAGGGCCAAGAGAGGGTCCTGAAGACCGGAGATCCGGATGTGCCGCTCTCTCTTGGTTCCTGGACCCTGGACACTAGAGGTAGACTGAGCAGAGTTCTCCAGAGAACACCGCCGGACTGCGCTACGTCTTCCCCAGACCCTGTAACCTACCTATCCCTTCATTTGTAAGTTATGCCACTAAATAAACCTACATGGAGTGGCCTTAATAATTTCACCAATATTAAAGTATTATGTAAGCATCTTTCATGGGGAAGATTTCAATACTCCTTTCCTATCGTTTATATTATTCTTACCATACATATCATTTCAACCAGTATTGTAACTTAAATGCAATTTAAAGACTTGTAAGTCTGAGAGGATGAACCACTCCATGAGGCATCATTTCACTTGCACACCCTTAAGTGCTTCTGACTGTTGCTCGCCTGTTGACTCATGGCTCACGGGTGTTACATTCTTCATGTGTTAGTTGGAGTTCTCTAGGGGGCAAGAACCAATGGCATAAATATTCACATGTGTATGTATTAGTTTAGTAGTTCAGCTTTAAAATAGTAACAATAACAGAATCACACCTGAGAGTTGACGAATGGGTAGTTAGTTACTTGGTCTTTGAGCCTGTGCGGGAATAGTCCCACAATGGCTGCCTCTGGCTAAAGGAGGCAGCAACAACTAATAGTTACTAAGTTTATAAGGCTGGGTGCCTCAGGAGTCTCAGGCTGGTGCTAGAAAACATGAAGGTTCCTGAAGAGGTCTCTAGACCACATTGGAAGACAGGCAACACTGATTCTGAAATCAGCAGCAGCAGTAACAAGGAGAGTATACATCACCTCAGTTGCATGCCTAGAGAATAAATGGATAGACTAAACCCCAATGTGAGAACATACCAGGCAAACTCAAATTGAGAAGCAGTCCAGAAGACAGCATTCACATTCTCTTCAAAGATGCCAACACCAAGGATTGCAGAGCAAAGCTATGTAACTTGTCTAGATTCAAAAGACAAGACAACTAAATGCAATGTGTGTTGTGGGACCTAAAGTTGATCCGAGACCAGCAGCAAAACAGTCATGGGGGCAACTGTTGGGACAATAAGAAGGACTGAAAACTGTTTATGGAAGAGAAAAAGATACCTCTGTGAAACCTCTGATATTTATAACTGCACTTTAGTGATACATAATTTCCTTATTCTTAGTAAACATACCAGAACCCTGGGTGTATTTATTAAGGACAAATAAATTTTTTTTTACTTAAATAGCTTAGGTCTCTCTCTCTCTCTCTCTCTCTCTCTCTCTCTCTCTCTCTCTCTCTCTCTCTCTCTCTCTCTCTTCCTCTCTCTCTCTCTCTCTCTTCTGTTTTCTCTGTCCATTTCAATATTCTATGTCTTGAAATAGGGTCCTCCAAAATTCATGTATTCTATTGGAAACTTAATCTTCAATGTACCTGTGTTCGGACACAGAATTTTTTGGAGCAATTTGTGCATGAGGTCCCTGCCTTCATGACTGAGTTAATGTTGAGATAAAAAGGAGTGTGGGAGCAGGTGAACCATCACCCACTCCTCTCTTAATGACTGACTTCATTCCTCCCTTACTCTGTTTTCTGCCACATGATCTACTTCTATTTTTTATGAACTACCTAATCTGAAGCAAGCATTTGGTTACTAGAACATAAACCAAGCGGCTTCAGACAACTCGCAAGAACAACCTTGTGCTCTCTTGGTTCCGTGCTTACCAAAACATTATTTCTTCTTCCTCAATTCCCATTTTTATCCAAATTCAAATAATCTTTTGTTTATCTAAAGCCATATATCCTCTCAGGCCCAGGGCACGTTCAGTTTTTCAGCAAGCCTTCTTGCATTCTTCAACAGGGTATTCTTCTAGGAGGACAACTAGCCTTACTCAGATATAAGTAAGCCTTTTTCTACGGGTTCCCAGTGTCTGGTCCATGCTGCTAATAGTCTACTAGTTAGAGTATTCTGGATAATATTGTCGAAACCAGTATTATAGTGGACAAGTGTCCCAGAAAGATTTGCAGGAGGCCCTTCTCGTTGTCATCACTCAGAAATCAAGGGTGCTGGAAACTGTACTTGCCAAATACTTCCATAATTGGACATCACAGGAAAAGGGAACTATCACATGAAAAAGCATAAAACTGAAGTCTTCCTGTCAAGAATAACTTCCTTCACTTTTGTTTATCTGTCGTTGGTTACAGTAGGTTCTCTGGACACACCTATTTCCTCAGTGAGTGAGAAGTGCCATCTTTCAAAGCAGAGCCTGGGCAGCTCTGAGGTTGCTCTCTCTCAAGGTTTACAACACCACAGCAAGCTATTGTGCCTGTCAGTTTTCCCCAGGGAACTGTGACAGCAGCCACAGCAATTTCTTCTTATCTTCCCATTCACGCCCCGAAGGCCAAGGTTTAGTACTGAGGAGGTAATTGATGCTTATTATCTGAGTGAATAGACATTCAGAGATATTCCCCAGGCCATAGAAACTTGGACATCAGGATTCATATCTTTATATTTCTAGTCCTGTATATGTCTCCTGAGTGTAATAAAAATATACAAGCTTTCTTGATAA
Organism: Peromyscus nudipes; assembly: GCA_902168325.1. Lineage (NCBI taxonomy): Eukaryota > Metazoa > Chordata > Mammalia > Rodentia > Cricetidae > Peromyscus > Peromyscus nudipes. The sequence goes on from CABHPH010159642.1 coordinate 56,741, forward strand.
GGTCTATTTTTATTAAGTTGTTATTAGCCAATAGGAAAATTTCTACTTTACTATTTAATATTTTATACCCCTCCAAACATATGCAATAAACTATTTAAAAATATGCCTGCAGACAAAGAATGTCAAAGAAATTCGATTTTTTCACCCTGCTACAATTTCTCATTTTTGCTTCTTGAGACTTTCACTCCAATTATTTTTCTTTTGTGGCTTTATTTATTTTTTCATTATTAAACAGTCTATAGAGTCTTTTAGAATTGCATGCCTTTCATAACGTAGACCAAGAGAATCTCCAAAACTGCAAAAAGGTACAGGAAGTATGAAAATCTGAACACAAATTCCAAAATAAATTTCACTAGTTTTTCCTATGTCCTTGGTTAAGTTATGAAAGTAAAGAAAATCTAGGGTTGGTGAGATAGCTCAGCAGGTAAAGGCACTTGCCACCAAGCCCAATGACCTGAGTTGGGTCCTTAAGACCTACACGGTGGAAGGAGAAAATTGTACTCTGACTTTTCTACCTGCACCTTAGCACAAGTGCTCTCCTCTCCAACTACTAATTAATAAAATGTAATTAAACATTGCAAATCCAATTTGAGTAAACATCTTCAGGTTCTGTGATCCAGCATGAGTTCATATATTATTATCATTTTCCTATTATTAGGACTTTTGCTCAGATCACAAAAGATCAATAATCCATTGATCATGTTGATCTTTGGGGTAAGTGAGAAGACAGCTGATGAGTATAGACTCCAAGAAAAGCTATAGTATTGGGTGCATTGCATACCCTCCCTTCTATGAAGGGCAATAAAATAGTTGTTCTTGCATGGCTTTCAAGCAAAAATTCAGCATTATTTGTAATAGCCAGAACCTGGAAACAACCTAGATGCCCTTCAACCGAAGAATGGATAAATAAACTGTGGTACATATATACAATGGAATACTACTCAGCAGAGAAAAACAATGACATCATGAGGTTTGCAGGCAAATGGAGGGATCTAGAAAAAATCCTCCTGAGTGAGGTAACTCAGACTCAGAAAGACAAACATGGTATGTACCCACTCATAGGAGAATACTAGTTGTGGAACAAGGATGACACGGAGCTACCTGGAAAACAGGACACAACACCAGGGAGGCTACCTGGAAAACAGGACCCCAAGAAAGACACAGGGATTGCCCAATGACAGAGAAATGGATGAGATCTACATGAACAGTCTGGACGTGAGTGGGGGTAATGAGGAGCGAGGGGCAAGGGAAAGAGAACTTGGGAGAGTGGGAGATCCCAACTGGATCAAGAACAGAGAGGGAACAAGGAATGTTCATGGTAAATGAAGACCACATGAGAATAGGAAGAAACAAAGTGCTGGAGAGGCCCACAGAAATCCACAAAGATGCCCCCACAATAGACTGCTGGCAATAGTCGAGAAATAGCCCGATCTGACCTACCCTGGTGATAGGATGACCAAACACCCTAATTGTCGTGCTAGAAACCCTATCCAGTGACTGAGGGAACTAGATGCAGATATCCACGGTCAGGCCCCAGGTGTAGCTCCGGGAGTCCAATTGGCGAGAAGGAGGAGGGTTTATATGAGCAAGAGTTGTTGGGACCAGGGATGGATGGAATACAGGGACAAGTGGCCAAACGAATGGAAACACATGAACTGTGAACCAATGGCTGAGGGGCCCCCAACTGGATCAGGTCCTCTGAATGGGTGAGACAGTTGATTGGCTTGATCTGTTTAGGAGGCATCCAGGCAGTTGGACCGGGTCCTGTGCTCAGGGCATGAATTGGCTGTTTGAAACCTGGGGCTTAGTAGAGACCCTTGGCTCAGCCTGGGAGGAGGGGACTAGACCTGCCTGGGTTGAGTCCACCAGGTTGATCTCAACCCTCGGGGGAGTCTTTGCCCTGGAGGAGATGGAAATGGGAGGTGGGCCGGGAGGAGGGGGGTGGGCCGGGAGGAGGGAGAACGGGGGAATCTATGGCTGATATGTAAAATATGTAAAGTTGAATTATATTGTAAAATAAAATAAAATAAAAAAAAAGAATTTCAGTGCATGACACAAAATGAATAGAGATGATAAATCCAGGAAGCAGCATTTAGGAAGAAAGCATCTGTTGTTGCCTGGATCCCAGGAAGCAGATTTAGAAGATTTGTTCCTTATCCTGCAGTGCTGTCTCAGTAACAGACAGCAAATGGATGAACTGTGTCTACCACCATCAACCACGGAGCTACGGCAAACTTAGGGCTTCCTTCCTCACTCTGACTCCCAAGCACAGAAGGTATGAAACCCATTTATGTATCTTTGTTTAGCGATGCAGTTTTGATACCTCTGTGTGAGAGTGAGCAAGCATCCAGTGACAGACTATTATATTTAGCTTTCAGCTAAGATTAAGAAGACTGCTTTGATAACATGGAAGTGGAAAGAACTTGAGGTTGGAAGTTGAATGGAGCCCAACTGAATATCTGAAAAAAGTTTGAACAGGTGGCACAGATGACTTTATACAAATTCCTTGTTTGGGGAATGTTCTTTAGGTACATCTGTTGGATTGCTTGGGTTAAAGATGGATGTGGGGACAGAAAAACTTCAAAGTGAGCATTGTCTTTTGGACTTTGCCCCTAGAAATTATATATAAAAATATTAACAGGATCATTTCTGTTTTATGGGGTGATTACTGTCACTGAGATATCATTTATCCTAAGGTTCAAGATACCACTATTACTCTATTTGACCGTTGGGGACAGGGACTGAATTCAGAGGGGGATAGGATGCTATCCCATGGCCTGTAACAGTAAAGAAGTAAGACTTGAACAAAGGAAATCTTTTAGAGAATCCCATTGTTGAACTACATTATGCTGTCTAGACCTTCTTAATTCATCCAAAGTAACCCTAGAGGATTATATTACTACATATCACACAGAATAATCTGGATATAAGAAAAACTCAGAAAAGTCCAAATTGTCAACCTGACCTTAAACTCTATAGACTCTCCATTTTGATAGGATGTTTTCATTATTTCCCATGGAAATTGAATGGATACCATATTAACCAACCAGCCTTCAGGCTATTGAACTTCTAACCAGATCCCCACTCCCCTTCCCTCATAGCATCATTAACAAGGAAGGTAGAGAATTCTTGTTTCTTAATCCGGTATATAAACTAGAACTACTTGTGCTGTTGTGGCTTGCCTTAGGTTGCACAGTGGATTTGCTTACATACTAGGAGTTGTGTGTGTGAAATACTATGCACACTTAACTTGACAGAAGACCGAAGCTTCAGAATCTTGGAAAAGTAGCACCACTGTGATGGCACAGGAGGAATAATGATACTAGGTGGGATTCCCCTTTGTGTCTGACACACAGCGAAACAGACAATAATACCGAGGCAGATCTACCCCTGTCGATTTATGCAACACCTCCTGTCTTTGCGTTTGTCACCCAGCTTGTCTGGTATGTTTTATGCCATTTAAAGCTATGTGTTCCTTTTTGACTTCTCAAAATCCATTTTCACAGAAATTCTGCCAGGATCTCTGACAGCTGACACTGCCTTTTTAGTCAAGAAAGTGGTACGTTTGTTGTGCATTTGATCACGCTTTTATTGTTGTTGGGAAGTTGTTTGTGAGCTCTTTGGGCCATCAGGATAAGATGTATGCCAAGAAAAAGAAAAAAAATTTGTTTTAAGCCTGTGAGAGGATACATTGACATCTGTATTAAAGTCTGAAAGCACGGCTTCAGTTATTAAGACACATGGAGGGGTTCTTTCCATTTTGTCAAATAAATCCAGAGTTGGGAGGCTATATGTGTATCATAATAATACAAAGACAAACCACCCTCATGTGTGTTTGTGACCCCAACTTATGAAAGAACTACTTTATATGAGCTGAATAAAGATTCCCCAAATGTACAGAAGATCATTTGGAATACAACTAGATCTTCACACTGCCCTCTGTGTAGACACTGGAAGCAAATCTGAAACAGCTTTTACAGAATACAACCCCAATCCAGAAGAGGAGAAAATTACTATCAACAGATAAATGAAGTCAGATAAAGCAATATAATGATTGTTCAGTTTTCTACCCTAGAGATTAATTTTCGAGCCTTTCTTTCCCTGCTCTCTATCTTGGAAAGCTGACCTCAACCATCTACTCTCTACTAGCTAAGTGACTAAAATCACTGGCCTGAAATCAGCAGTTAGAGATACCCTTTCTCAAACCCACCTTGCTTTGACTTTGCTTCTAGAAGCACCTGTGTGCCCATGATCTCTGCTCCTGCTACTCTTTACCCTGGGCCAACATGGCTAACATTGGAGTCTGAGCCACAATGCTTTCTCTTTCTGTTCTTTTCAACTCTATTGGTATGAGCACCTTCCATCACTGCTATTCTATGTGTGCATCAATACTTCATATTTATTCCTTTAACTATGGAATGTTCCAAAAGTAGAGCATTCTTTTAAATACTCTCATTGAAACAATTAAGACCAAGTACATCTCCTTCCATTACTCTGACAGACATGATTCCTGTAATATTAGGACAACATATTTAGTTACAGACTTTTAACTCATACCTGTTACTAGACAGTGTAATGGACAAACATTATACTCCAATAATTTTCAACAGAATGCAATGAAAATATTCTATATTGCTCATAATGAAATCTATGAAAACCACTAGTCACAAGTGGCCACTGAGCATGTGTAATGTCATGTGTAATGTCATTTGATATGACTGAGGATTAAATCTTAAAGTTTACTTATGTCCCCTAAATAAGTTTATAGCATCTCACATGGCCAGTGGCTGGTGACTTTTGCTTTGGACAGCACAAAAGTAGACTAAGTGTAAGAAGTCAGATAACTTCTGGATAGAGGTGACAAAGAGAAAGCTGAGTTTTCTCTGAAGTGTGACTGGGTAAGAGACACTAAGACCACTCTGCAGAGGAGTTGTTCTTCATTAGGCAATGAGAGGTGGAAAGTATCTGCTAGGCTAAAGAACAGCTCAGGTAAGTGTCAAGCAGCTTTGACACATGGAGCCATTAGTAAACTCAGGACACAACACAGAAATCAGAATTGTTCAATCATATTGTCTTTCATACTCAAATATCACATCAATGGATAAATAATTTTAAAACATGGTATTAATAATAGATACACAATTTTTATTTGAGTTACTTCATTGAATGTTTGAGTTAAAATAATTCTGTAATGATTTAGCCAACTTAATTTTGTAGTGCCTTGTCTTGGGAAAGTGAAAATAGTCATTGATGCACAATGATCAATGATCTAACTTTGTTCAGGAGTTTAGAAATTGCCATCAAGCTTGGGCAAAGGCACATTAGTCAAGGCTTGAGATGAGAATGTTTCTAGTAGGTTGTGAGATCTAAGTTTGACCTGAGGAACAGACATATAAGAGTTGTCTAGCAAAATATGATACGCCTGTCTGTGAGAGTTTGTTATAAGAGGTAAGGGGTGATTAGAGTACATCAGAGTGTGTTCTCATTAGAAAACATTATATATTAGACAGTGACAAAAGAGAGAGGAATCTGGAGTAGAGTAAAAGAACAGATTTAAATATATAGATATGTCTCAAAAGATTTAGTTGGCTTAGTATGTGGAGAATGTTTTGTGTAGAGATATGATGGAAATGTTCCCTATAAATCTGTGGCATCAATACAGGGGAAACATAACAGGACTAGAACACAGGCAGCACTTGTCTCTGGTTCTACAAGTAACATGTCTCACTGGGTTATTTTTCCCTTCCAATGGCTTATTTCTGTTTTCTTGAAAAATAAAACAAGAGCTTTCCTCTGTGTGATAATAATTGCTGTTATTTTGTAAACAATTGCTATGTGGTAGTCACTCTTAGGAGCCTTCTATTGCTTTGGATTAACTCATGTATCCACAAACAACCCAAGGAAACTAATATCTTTGTAATGCCCCTTCCATTTTATGGTCTATAGAAACAATGACTCAGTGTCTTTAATTTTCCCAAGGCCACCTTTAATAAATTTCATGCAATCATTTTAATCTCAGCCATTTGCTTCTAAAACAGACCCATGAAGTTCTATTCTTCTGTACAATTCTTGCAGGTACTCTGAGCCTGCTGGTGAAAAGTCTTTTCTTATAACTTGAACTTTGAGATCTCTTGGAAATAAGACCAATATAGAATCAACTTAAAATTACATTTCTCTTGAACAGAAAAGCATGAAGATTGTAAGAACTATGGCAATAAATGGCTATATACCCAACATAATACCAAATTAAGTTGTCTAAATAGATTACTTGATTTAGCACAATTAACTTCATAGTATTCTTATTAATCAAAATACTTTTCCAGTAACTATTTCAATGTGAATTGCTTTAAATATGGAACATATTTAATTTAAAGAGATTTTAAGAGAGCATGATTTGGAGGCATGATTTGGAAAGTAACCTTCTTAATAGATTAGATTATTGCCAATGAGCACTAAAATATGTATGTTTATGGACATTTGATGGATTTTTATGGCTTAATGGGGAACTGTGTTTACAGATTTACCTTAAAATCACCCAATGCAACATGGTGCCACTAAGTCCTGTCTGTTTACTGTTTAAATTACTTTCAAAAGGCTTATTGCAAGCAATATCCTTATGGCAGAGAACCAATAAATCATTTTTATTCTATTAGAAGAATCACAAAAAATTTGGTGCAGGAATTAAATTTCTCCCCTCTTCTAATATGTTGTGTACATATGCAAATGTGTTTGGTTAGGGGTGGGAACTTAACCCAACAGTCACTCATCTGTCATCTTAGTTCCTTAATGACTTCCACTACACTACTATAGCATTCACTCACATACTCTGACTGCCCATCAGTCCTGCAGAATCCAGCAAGGTTACCCATGGTGTGTCAGTGGGCACTCATGGAAATGTGATGTGCGATAGGTCCCACCCTTTGAATTTCCCGTATTTCCACTGCAACAGACCTCATGCTGATTCACTCTTGCCTGTCTTCTGTATAGAGTCTTATTAATTTGCACTAAAGCATGTAGGCAAATGTTGGCACTGGAGAGATAGTTCAGTGGTTAGGAGTGCTGGCTGCCTTCCCAGAGGACTCAGATTTGGTTTCCAGCACCCATATGGCAGATCACAGCATCTGTGACTCCCATATCAGAGGATATGATGTCTTCTAGTTTCTGTGGGCATGGCTCACGAATGGTGCATATACTTGAAGGCAACACACACACACACACATCACATAATTAAGAATCAAAACATGTATGCAAGTGCTAGACTTACAAGCAAGTTACTGTAGGGTGCATGCCTCTCATGTTCAAAACCCTCAGTTCAGTCCCCAGCAACAAAAGAAAAGGATACATTTGAATGCCAGTTTCAAGAAAATGAAGGGAAACTAAGGATGAGAATTTGTAACATTCTCGGCTCTTGACAATCTTTCTGAATAAATTTTCTTCAGTTGAAGATTACATAGAAAGGGATCAGAGACTATTTTAGTAGTTAGAACAACAGCATCAGGCTAATGTTTACTGACATAGTCCTGCTTTGAAAGTCTGAGATCTCAGGGGCTATCAGAACTTGGTAGGAAACGTGGGAAAGACGAGACTCTAAGTGGTGTGTGTGTGTGTGTGTGTGTGTGTGTGTGTGTGTGTGTATGTGTGTGTGTGTGAAGGTCAAATGTAGAAAGCTCAGATCTGTGCAGTGGAACTCCATGCATTTACAATGGGGGACCTGCTGAGTGGCGTGTGCAGAGAGGTGATACAAGCTCCAGAAAGTTCATCTGGGCTTGTAAGACAAAGTAACAACCCCGAGCTTCACGTCATCAGATTTTCAGCACTGCTAGCTAAGGAAATGTGTCCTATTTTTCTGGACCTGGGTGCTCTGTTATTATCACCTGAAGGAGCAGAGAAAGGGTGGCTTCTGACACAGCCCCTGGCACCGGCACCTGCATGGCCCTGCACCGGCTCCAGGCTTGGCTTGTGGAGATGGGCCTTTGTAGGAGCTGAACTATTTTGCTGCACTGGAGTCTCAGTGGAATTCTCCTTCTTTATCAGGTGAGCTTCGAGTCCATAGATACTTGCTCAAATTGGGTCAATTTGCCGACAGTAAGATAAAACCACAGAGTCAGCTGTTGTCTAGCAACAATTTCCAGTCAAGCATATGGAGGGGGAGGTCTATGAATGCTCAGGCATTGGTTTGGCTTCAGCCCGGAGGCATGGGAAACAGAATCAGTGGAAATACTTTCAGTGAACCGTGGCCTGGTCAAGTGTTGTTTAAAGCATCCCAGTGCTTAGCTGCAGAGCATACTCTCAAGACCTAAACAGAGCAGCCCCTCCTCTGTCGTTAGAATCAGATTGCCACTTCAGTGTCCACCTCTGACATAGTTTTATGAACATATATTTGAAGAGACTACAACTTCTGCTGGACCTCACAGATAAGTTAATGATGCACTTTGAGATCACTTAAAATTTAACCTGCTAGCCTACTGTGCATCCGGTCTGATTGTTTTCACCTGCCTGTAAGAGAACAACGTAACAACCAACTAACTTGCCTTGGTTTTCCCATGTAATCAGCTTTGGCAACCAAAGCTAATGCACATCATTAATCTTAAATTAGGTACTCTGCTGTAGCCCGGACTCAGAGTAATTCATGTGTGCTGTGGTGATCATTTTCTGAAGACAGCCAACAGGTTGGAAGCAACTTTATACAACAAATAACCACCATAAATGTTGGAAGCAATCTGTGAATATTAGCTTGATAATTTATGTTTGCAATTATTTGTCCTTCTGGGCAATTCAGGGTGAGTTGATGTCAGTTGGAGTCAGTGACTAAATTCCTTGGGAAAACCTATTAAAGATTTCTCTGAAGAATCCCTCATTCCTTTCCCACATGATGCAATAAACACAGAGCAAAGCCCTTTGTTGGGGACAGAAACAGACAGAGTGACAGACGGCATCCACACAAATCAGACACACATTATAGACAGGTGAGCAAACACCAACTACAGGCAAAGGAAGGCAGAAGGAGAGAGGTGAAGAACTCAAACTTGGGCAAACTACTCCAAGGTTAAGTGCCGAATTTTCACTGCTTAACACAACAGCAACACATTCTGCTGCTGCTGTGGTTATCTTTAATGAGATGATGACCTGAACTGGGGGAGGCTGACCCTCTAGTGTAGATAAATCTATGCACACCTCAGCCTCTTCAACTAAGAGATTTGAGCAGGGTATTTAAATGCTCTAATCTTCACTTTCCTTATCTGAGAAATAAAACAAAAAATTAAAAAGTAAAAGTAGATGACTCACCCACCAAGGATCTGTAAGCTCCATGCTTACATGTCAGGATCATGTCTACCACCTACTGAGCACAATAGCAGAATTGGGTTCAAGGCAAATGTCTAGCAGGTGATTGAGTAAGGGACCTGTAAATGAGGAGAACAGAACAACATAATACACAGATACCATGCTTTATAACCATGGGATGCATTGGTCAAGCAATGTTATGATTCTTCATATTCTAAGTTCAACAAAAATCCACACAGGTGCACACAAAAATCAACCACAGATAAACAAATTTTAAGTAGGTTTTCCTCACATCCAAAGGCAACAGATACTTGCTGTGGTGCTGTAATTCCAGCTAATCTGCAGGGTGAGTCAGAGAGCTCACACATTCCAGATCTATCTGGGTTACAGAGAAAGCTCAAATCTAACTTAGGCAACATGGTGACAGTCTATCTCAAAATTTAAAACACACACACACACACACACACACACACACACACACATTTTTAAAACAACACATAAGGCCATCGTCCCATTATTTGTTTGTCATTGTGTCAAGTCATATGTATTAGTTGAAACTCTAAGAAGTAATAACTAACATTATTCCAGCTTATCACTGAAGAAATGCAGCCCAAGAAAGGCAGGTAAATTTCCCAATACATAGCAGTGAGAGGTGATGTTATAATCAGAATGAGCTATTCTTGAGTCTATGCTCACAAGCCTCCTTTCTCACGTGCAGACCTCAGACTTTCTTTCTTTTATCTCAAACATGTAAGTTTTTCATTTTCTTTTTTTTTTTTTTTACAATCAAACCTTAAACTGTCAGGTCTTCTTGAAAAGTAGAATTCAAAAATGAAATTACTGAGCTAAAAACGGCATCATATTTAATTCAGTAGATGTCTTTGAACACCCCTTAAATCTAAAACTGCATTAATACCATTTTCTTGTAGGGATTTAGTTTATTTGGCTACATCAGACCAATGTGGGGAAGATGGCTGTTCATTCATACAACTGGACTTCCATCATTTCTTGTAATTTCATGTTTTTGTCTATTGCTTTTCATTTTAAAAGCAGGAATTTGTCTTTAAATTACTAGCATGCTCCAGCAAAGAACACGACTTCCTCTTTGTGCAATAATTTGATACATTATTCATTGTTTTAAGAGCTGAAGTTATCATATTGTAAGAAAAACACTTTCTAAAACCTCAAGAGGAAGTTCAGGGCAAGAAACAGTCAAGTTTATTGTACAGGTATGGATGGATTAATGAATGACTTTCTATCACTCTTCTTCTGTCTCCCCTTTTCTTTTTAGTACCTCCTCTCCTGGCTCAATTTGCCTTTTGTCATGACCTATGGCTCGGAAGTGTCAACCTGATTTCCTAAATCAGTCTTCCCCAAACTGTCATTCTCAATAAGCATGGTAAAAATGATTTGGTTGAGGATTACCATGCTGCAGTCACCTGTGGCTAAGGATGCTGGTTCATCTAACGTGCTTCACGCACATTTTAACAGCAAGAAAAGGCCCAATCACAAAGAGGTGTGATCTGAGAGAAATACTGGCATTGCTGAGAGTCTAGCCTAGTTGAAAACACAATGGGAATGAAAGCATTAGTTAAAATGCTGTGAAAGGAAGGACTGGGAATACCAGAACCGCATAAGCTTCAAAGGAGGGTGAATCTAAATTATCAATTTCAAAAGCAAAGGTCATCTCTCTAAAAATCTTAAGTTCATAGATAAAAGTAAGGAAAAACTAATACACACTGTCATTTTAATGTGGTTTTTAGAAGTACGGCTTGAATATGTGTTAACATGAAACAATTCTCTGGGCATGATGGTGTAAACTGTAATCCAGATACTTGGAGCCAAGGCAGGAGGATTGCTGCTAGCTAGGTAGACACAGCAACATCTTGTCTCAAAAACAAAACAAAACAAATGAAACTGAAATGTAATTCTCTGCATAATGAGAAGACTAGTTGCTAAGTTTATTTGGCTGTTTTACCAAAATATCTTGAGGCAATAATGTCTGAAAACACAACCACCGTAAATACTTTAAATTTAAAATTGGTGTGACTGTTCATCAAATACTCTTACTTAGAGACCATCTGGTCAGTGGTTTAATTGAGTCTTTTGTAAATGATAGGAACCTGCTTATCTGTTAGTATCTTAGCAAGTTGCCAAGAAAAAAAAAACAGCTCATGTGAATTGCTATTATTAAATATTACTGGCTTCTTTCACCCAGAATTATGATGCTTCATTTTATTTGTTATTTTGAATACCTGCTAGGTGCAAAGTATGGTGCTAATTACTGAGATGTGCACAGGGCTGGGATATTTGAGGGTTTTCTTGAGGGTCAAAACAGCTGAGCCGTGAAATGACTTTGGAAAGAATAAAGTGCAATGTACATGTGAAACATTATTATTCTCTGGGATGCTGTAGAGTGTCCAAGAAAATTTGTCATCCAGTCTTCTAAGCAACTGAAAATGGAAGGCTGCCATAGGAAGAATCAACTGCACAAATAGTGATTAATACAAAATAGCTAATTGGACTGAGACCTGGGAGAAAATACAGAGCTGAGAGATGGAGAGGCCCACATCCCTCTATTTGCTCGGGCAAAATGAAAGGCTTCTCCAGTTTACATTTCTTCTTATTAATATGCTGGGTGGACTGTTGTCAGAGCCTGTTCTGTTCTGTTTGCAGGGCTTTAAGAAGGTGACTGGGGGCACCTGGTAAAGAGTGGCAAGCACCTAATATCAGTCAGATGCTTCATTATTCTTTTTACATTAATCTCTGCTCCTGCAAAGATTAGTCAATGTACTTAACTGGGGAAACTAGGAGGCAATAAGAATAGCATGGATATCAAATTAATCCTGGCCTTCGGAACACAAGTAAAGAATTTGGCTGAGTGTTGGAAAAAGTAGTAAAAACAGATAGTACACGAGAAAGAACAATTTAATCACTAGGCAAAGCAGAATTGTCTGTGTATTTGGGCATCCATGGCTTTAATTGCTCTCAAGAAGTGAGTGTTTTATAGATGGCTTGATTCTCAGCTCCAGGATGAGCAGACAAGTAAAAGTACTGCACCTCAAGGCTTTTCCTCTAAGCCCTGCTTTCGTCTCCATCTTTTTTCTTTCTTAAAGAAGTTTTGCTTAATTATTCTAGAAACACCCTGCAATCACAGAGGGAGGAACCTGCAGCAATTATCCATGCTCATCACGTTAAGAAGTCTTCCACTATTCCTCGAGTCCTTGCAATCAGGAGACGTTCTCAACTTGGAACCACAAGACAGCTTCTTGAGAACTGAGACTAGCCTGGGGATAGGGAGAGGGTAAGGTGGACTTGATTGATCCTTCTGAATCACAGAAGAGAACCTAGTTCTCAGACAAGCTTGATCCTGTTTGTTTTCTACAAGTCATTAGATTCAGTCACTGCCAACTTTCCACCTAAGCCACCTAAATAGAGAGAGGGCTATTGTCAAACTATTTGTTGAACTCTGACTGTATGCTAGACATTGAGGTAAATGGCCTACTTTAATGATTTGATTTAGCCAAATAAATTTTTAAATAATTAATGAAATTCAGCCCCTATGTAAAAATCCTGATGTTGAAGTCATTAAGTCTCTTTGAGACAGGAGAAGATTCCAATAACAAGACCTAGGTCCAAATGAGGTTTTCTGCACTCCCCCCAAAAACCTCCCTGTAAAATCAATCTGCATTGCTATTTTTCATACTGGGTTGCCTTAATATGGTGAGGGGGGATGCCTAGCCTTACTGTAAGGATAGCCATAGGAGGTCTGCTCTTTTTTGAATAGAAGGGGAGGAGGAGCGGATGGGGGTGAGGTGTGTGGGGAGGACTGGGAGCACTGGGAGGGAGGGGAAACTATGGTCAGGATATAGTAATAATAATAATAATAATAATAATAATAATAATAATAATAATAAATCATTCAAAAAATCAGTCTGGATTGTGGTGCTGTTGAACTCAGAGAGAAGCATAATCAATGGGAGAAGCTGGGTAGTTAACAAATGTTCAGCAAACTATTTTTAAAAAATATTTTTATTTTTATGTGCATGTGTGTTCTTGTATGAGTTCCTGTGTATCACATGCTTACAGGAGCCCTTAGAGGTCAGAGAGCGTATTGGACCCTCTGGATCTGAAGTTACAGATGGTTGTGATTCACCACAAAGGTGATGTGAATAGAACACAAGTCTTCTGCAGGAGCAGTAAGCACTCTTAACCACTGAGTTTTCTCTCTATCCCCTTCAGAAAACAACCTCCATAAAGTTATTTTTGAGCATTAAAGTCATCCATCTTTATACTAACAACACTATAGTGATGTTCAAAACATAGGCCATACTATACAACCAGTGCACCACTGTTTCCCCTGACCAGCTGTGGTGGTTTGAATAAGAATAGCCCACAAAGGCTTATGTATTTGAATGCTTAGTCATCAGGGGATAGAACTGCTTGAGAAGGATTGGGAGGTGTGGTCTTGTTGGAGGGAGTGAGTCACTGGAGGTGAGCTTTGAGGTTTCAAAAGCTAAAACCAGGCCCAGAGGCTTTCTCAATTGCTGCTGTCCACAGATCTGGATGCAGCTACTTCTTCAGTATCATGTCTGCCTGCCTGTTGCCCTGCTTCCCACCATGATAATAAATGGACTAAACCTCTGAAACTGTAAGCCAGCCCTAATTACATGCTTTCCTTTATAAGAGTTGCTGTTGTCATGGTCTCTCTTCATAGCAGAGATCAAATTGAGAATAAAAGAAATATCTCTCAGAAGTTGTATTGCCCACACTAGGTTGGGTGTAAGATTGCAATGATGACACATTTTTTGTCCTCTGCCTGAGCCTTTTATATCTGCTCAAAATTTAAGAATGTCAAAACCTTTCCAAAATCATTCTGTCACTTCTTTTCTTATATTCTGCCTTGAAAGCTTTATCCCTATACCATCTAATCATTCTAAAAAACAGGGAGAAACAACATAGAGTATTGATAAGAAAAGACATTTATTTCTGTCCTCTCTAAAGTTCCATTTCTGGAAAGGAATAGAAACATCAAAGACTGTGTAAGCCTCCTTCATGCTTCCTTGAGGATGCTTCATGAGTTAGTTTTTATAAACATGATAACCACAAATGCTCTGGACTTTTAAAATCATCTATATATGATTTATATATGTTTATCTTTACTCATAGTGATTTTGGTCCAGAATATACATTGGGATTTTGAATGTAGTTTTAAAAATGGTTTGTTTGGCAATCGAGCTTTGAAGACATAAGACATACTATGAACATCTTTTGAGATGACTGTGGGGTACAGTAAGTCATCAGCTTGTCTTTGGTACTCTAAATAGGTGCCAACAGTCGCAGCCAGTTATGTATCTGTGTGTCTCACCCTTTATAAACTCTTAATATGGAATCTTACATTTTAAGTTTCTCCTGTCCGTATGTCTGAGGGACATGGAAGAGGGACTTAAAAGAAAGTAAGACGGAATGATGTGTCTTTGGCAGCCATACTGTCAATATTTTGCTTCTCTCCCACCCTTACAAATTATCTTTTGGCAATGTTTATATTAATAATTATGCTTTTAATGATGTTTAATTTTTGGCATCATGTGTTTTAGGGCCTCTGGCATTTGAACAAAATTTACTAAACAAAAATTACAAAATTAACCAAATAAGACAATAAACTCAGATAGAAATTGCATAAGCCTAAAAGCAGAGAATAAAGTTATACAGGAAGGTGTGAGACAGGCCTGCCTCTAATGATCCAGAACTGGAGCAGTCATATTTTGAGGATGTGGCTGTTCATTTGAGCATGTCGTCTGCAGCCTGCTGGGCAGGAAGGCTGTCAGCCGGATCTTTTTCTGGGGATTGTTTCCTTCTCTATTCAGGGTGATTTGTCCTTTAATGGACAGACTTTCTGGTATGCACAGGCTGTCAGGCTTGGTACAGTTGAGATTAAGATAGGTTTAGGGGGAAGTTAGAGTACCCTCTGGTTGGTTCTGACTACAACTCCATCTAGTTTCATCATCTGAGAATCAGTCCTCTGCTCTGAGCTGAAACCTAGAAAACAGTGGACTTTGTGAAGAGGAGGGACTAGGGCTCTGTGCCAGAGCTCTAGGTGCTGGCTGGCTGGGTTTTTTGTTTTTGTTTTTGTTTTTGTTTTTTTGGTATATTGATGGAAAGAAAGAGGCTATTGTGTCAGAAAAAAACAAGCAAGTAGGCAAGTTCATTAACACTTGGAAGAGTTTTATTAATGGAAAGAGAGGACATGGGATATCTAATATTCTGTTTAAGTTTGCTTCTGTGCATAGTGACACACTTCTTTTCATTGTACCTCAAATGCCATAAAATTATCCTATTCAATCAATGATATTTTGGGCTTTGATGGGGTCATAGATGAAAGGATCACACCCAAGTGAAAGGATGATTCAAAGAAACACAAACTTTAAATGAGCAAAAGAAACTTCAACACAGGTTGCAGAAGTTGAAATATTTCAAGGACCTCTCTGGGATTGATCTTGTTCCATGTTCCCCACAACTACCAGTCCAGTTGTAATGGTGACCATGTGTCCAACACATCCTTCTGTTTACAACCTCACAATGATTTCCTGGATGCAAAATCTATCCTCAGTTCATTCAGTGGTATGAGAAATGCTCTTCAAATAGATAGCCAGTTCTCTTCAAGGAACTCTTCTTGAACTAAGTCAAGTTGCCTCTGCATGTATTACTAGAAGTGTTTGTAGACTCACTCCTACTTTTAGGTCTACATTGTCAGCTGTTGGAATTACTTTCCCGTCTTCTTCTTTTTCTCCAGTAAATATTTGCTAAGCCTTTTCATGGACCTAACGCTAGGCTAGACCCTTGGCATGCAGAGATGAGGCTGACAGACATGGTGTTTGTATAGAGGTGAGCTCCAGATACAGGATGATAATTGCAGCTACAATAGCAATTGCTCCTCAGTCATCTCACTGTCTCACAGAAAGGAACGGCATTGATGAACTCGAATTGTAACAGTTTAACCATAACAAAGTATCCTAGTGATTTTCTAATAGTAACAGGTATTTGAATTTGCCTACTAGCTCTCCTGAGATGTGGCATGGGGAACAATAGTCACCACATACCCAACAACATCACAGTGTTGACGCATGTTTTCTCTTCTACCCTGAGCATTATATTTGAATGTGCTGGAAAGAATATTTAACTAGGAGTTAGATTTTCTGGTCTCCGTTTCACTGCACATTGAGCTGTATGGGCTTAGTTGAATTGTCTTGTATCTTCAGTTATTACATTGACTGAAGTTGCAAAAACAATGCCCTGTGGTATGCCTCCTAAGGGTCATGTAAAGGACTTGAAAATTCTTTGTACGTAAATTTAGATGCGAAAAAAAATCAAGTACCATTATTTAATTAAACTCAATGAAATTTGACTCTCTACTGTCATCCTATTGGACTTGCAGAAAAGAGATTCTCAATGATTTGGGGGATCTCCCCACTGAAGCAGTACTAAAGTGTGTTATCTACACTAGTGCTTTGGGGAGAGTCTATTATCCTTACTCACGTATTCCTTACTCTGATGCCACACTAGGGAGGTTAGAACATGTCCAGACCCACACGTTAACATCCCAGACTCCCTTGTGCATCTATTGATGATATTGCCTCCACACCTCTGTCACTTCTCAATGAGAGTGAGAGTGTCATTTTCCTTCCTTCCTTCTCTAGAATAGCAACATAATAATATTATTTTAATATTCTGAAGCTCTTGACAAAACCAAGATCTATTAATATCAAGCAGCTTTTTTTTTTTTTTTTTTTTTTTTTGCTTTCCACCTTGCAAAACTGGCCTGAGGCAAAAGGCCAGAAAATACAAAGCAAGAGGCATCTTGCTTAGAAGATGTAGAAGATAAAATATGAATTATTCATATCTTTGAGACAAACAATACAAATACAATTCATATATTAATAAATTACCCTGTCAAAGGGCATTAGAGACTAAAGAGCTCCAATATGCAGATGAGCATGCGACATTAGCATTTGTGCCTACCTCACAGGCAGGCATCTCTGGGGTGAAGTGAGTAATCAACCAGAAAAGGCACACATCTTCCCCATTCACAGATGCTGCTCTCTTCCAGTTTGGGTTCATGGTTTGGTCAGTCTGTGGCATTTCAGTTTCAAAGAGGCCTCCAGAGCCAGCATAGACCATTGAATCTCCAATTAAGCCCAGCTAAGGCCTAACAGTCTGGAATATTTTGCTATTTCCTTGGGATAGCCTGTGGGTTACGTTGTAACAGGTTGCAGAAAACAGACATTGGGAAAAGATGTGTGGCTTTTTGAGAACACACAAATGAAAGGCTCATTACAGTGCACTGATATTTTCTTTAGGTAGGTTAGTTAGATTCTGAGTTTGAGCTGAGTCTGGATCCCATTTCCCTCTGTCCCTTACTATGCTTTACTGTCCACTCATACATCATTTAACAGTGTTAGCGCACCTAACTGAAGAATACCCATCACCAATTCGGTACTGCTGTTTTTTTGTCTTGTATCTAGAACTTAACTTTAAAATTTTTTTGTTTGTTCTATGTGTCTTTCACATCATGTATCTTGATCCCATTTATTCCCGTCCTTTCGCATCTGCCCTCTGCCCCTTCACTCCCCCCTCCCAATAAAGCAAAATTCAAAAGAAAAAAGAAAAAAATAAAAAAGTGAAAAAATTAAAAATCTTGCTGTGGAAGCTGCAGTGTGACCCAACAAGTTACACCATATACCCTTTTGATCATACATCTCTACTTGCAAGTATTCATTGCAAAGAGTCATTGATCTAGTTCGAGGCCCCTGGTCTCCACTACATGATTGATGCTAGGCCCCTACTAGGACTCTCCCTGGACATCCCACTGCCTCCCTATGTGGTGGAAATCCTGCAGCTTTGGGTCTGCAGCTCAGGTCCCTTCACATGCTTATCTATGCACAGTGTTGAGCTGTGCTGTCCTCCGAAAATGGTGTCTTCTAAAAGTAATATAATCAAGTTCTGAACCCTGGTATCTACAAGTATGTATCTACTTTGAGATAGACTTTTGCAGATGTATAGTATGGTGAAAAGTATCCTCCACAATTCTTGTCCACTTCAGAATTTAAATTATTTGGAAAAGGAATATATGGAAATGTAAGTAGTAGTGAATTATATGAATAAATGTAATGTGACTTAATGAGAACAGGAGCACCTACTTGGTTAGGATAGATCTATATCCAAAGACCCATGTCCTTATAAAAGGCGAGATACAGGGACACAAATACACAAAATAAGGAGGTCATATGAAGACAGATGCCCTGCCATAAGCAGGAGTCCTTTGACACCTGAAGATGTGAGGAAAGATTCTCTCCCAGCAGCTCTGGAGGGATGATAGCTATGAAAACAGCTTTGTTTCAGGCCTGTGGCCTCTGTCCTAGTTTGCTGTTGTTGCTATGATAAAACACTGACACAGAGTAGCTGAGGGGAGGAAAGGATTTATTTCACATTAGGTCCATCATTAAAGACATCCAGTGCACCTGGAGCCAGGAATTAAAGGAGAGAACAAGGAAGAGTGTTGCTTTCTGACTTGCTACCCTTGGCTTGATCAACTGCCTTTCTTACATAATCCAGGACTACTTACCCAGGAGTGGCATCACCCACAGTGGGCTGGGCTCTCCAACATCTATCAAGGAAATGCCCAGTAGATTTGCTTATAGGCTAATTTGATGAAGGCGATTTCTCAGTTACAGCTCCCTCTTCCCATATGATTGTCAAGTTTAAAAAAAAGAAAGCCTAACCCCCCCACACAGCCTTAAAAATTGTGAGAAAGCAGATTTATATTGCTTTAAGACCCTACTTAGCTGTGCATCATTACTGTCACCTTGGAAACTAATGAAAGCTGTAATTTAAGATCTCTAGATGGATTTTCCTGGATTTAGACTAGACCCTAAACCTACTAACTGATATTCTTATAAGAGAAAAGAGATGGAGATTTGAGGCACAAACTCAGAGGTGGAGACTACGTGGAGGCATAAGTTGGAGTGGAGTGTCATTAGTCCCAAATCTCCAGGACTTATGGAGAGTCACCCAAAGCTGGGGAATAAGCAGGGTGTGTCTCCCATGCAGCTTTCAGAAGGAACAAATTCTGCCAATGCTTTAGGTCTTGGGATCTACAGCACTGTAAGAGGACATAATTCTGTTGTTTGAAGTTATCACATTTGTGGTAATTTTTTTAGAACAGCAAGAGGAACGAAATACAACTATTTAATTCTGACAACAAAGCCATGCAAAGTAATTTCATACTCATTTAGCAAGAAGGAAATTCAGAAGAAAATGGTGGTGTAGCTTATTAGAATTGTCTGTAACTCAAGAGCACAGCTGAGATTCAGAGTCAAGTCTAGCTCTTGTCCATTTTAAAGGCCATACACGACACCAAACCAGTTCCTGCTGTTTACTGAGACACTTTATTGTTATTGTCCAGTAAAGCCACCAAAAAATAAGTAAAACACTTTGTATTGCTTGAGATACATATGAGGGAAAGGAAAAACAACAACAACACCTTCCCATATTAATATCTACTCAGCTAACATTGGTTTAATATCTATTTTGAATCACTGGATATAGGGACTCTAAGGGGCTAAAACACAGTTGCCGTTTTTTTTTTCCCTGTGTACACACTCCTGACAAGTTAGGGAAAACCAAGAGGCCAGGATTCTCAGTAGGCTATTAGAACCATATGTACCAGCATTTTGGATGGAAGTAGAGAAGGATACTTCTAAACATAGAGATGTCTCAAAAAGAGATAACTATTGGGAAAGGGAAAACCAGTGGAGTGTCATGGGAATATCAACTAATCCCCAGGGAAGGCCCTGTTCCCAGGGCTATTTGGTGAACACAAAACAGACTTCACATTTTTGTGTGTGTGTACTTTATGGTTTTTGTTTGTTTGTTCGTTTGTTTTATTTTGTTTTTGGTCTTGGTATTTTTTTTCTTATTTGTTTTCTTATTTTTAAATTAGTTTGCTTTGATTCTCTCTCTCTCTCGTGTGTGTGTGTGTGTGTGTGTGTGTGTGTGTGTGTGTGAGAGAGAGAGAGAGAGAGAGAGAGAGAGAGAGAGAGAGAGAGAGAGAGGGAAACAAAGAGAGAAAGATGAAGTTAGGTGGGAATGGAGATGGGGAGGATCTGGGAGGGGTTGGGGGAAGGGTATAAAAATATTCAAAAACAGTGAAAAGGGACTCAATCAGAAGAGAAAAGTAGGAATCTGGCAGAGCTTGCAGGGCAGAGGGCATTCTGACTAAAAGAGAGGCATTTATGAGGCTCAAAGGCGAGACACTCTGTGACCTACTTATACCGCTTATTTCCTGCTAGCCAGACAAGAAGCTCAGAGCAGACATACAAACCAGGTTTATGAAGAATCATGGATGTAAAGCTTAAATTTATTCTCATGGGGAAAGAAAATGATGGAAGAAGAGAATGAAATGCAACAGTTTGTTGAAATATCTCTGCGCAAATAGTATCTGTCTTTCACGTGCATTTAGCAACGTGAACAAGGTTGTGAGGCTACGTTAGAATATCGCCCCTTTCAAAACCAAAGATTCATTAGTATCTGTCAAAAGTTTCACAAGACAATTTAAGCAAGCTCAAAAGACTTCCTTTAGACTTAAATATAGATGCACTTTATAAATATAGCTTTAGTTCATTTCCACTGAAACACAAAGGATTGAGACACTGAGTTTGTGGAAAACATTGAGGAATAACTAATGGACAGGATGGTTGGTGTGGTGGATCTGTGCTTGCTGGTCGTCACTTAGGAAATTAGGCTATTGTGAACTGTGTGTTTGTGCCCTCCAAAATTCATATATTGCCCCCCCCCCCAGTGTGATGATTTAGGAGGAAAGGACTTTAGACGCAATCAGGAGTAGATAAGGTCATGAGTCTGGAGCCCTCGTGATTGAAATTAGCATCCTCCATACGTGTCTAGAAGGTTTGTATCTCTCTTTCTGTCACATAAGGATACAACCAGAAGCCAGTGGTCTGCAACCTGGAAGAGGACCCTCCCCAGACTCCCATTGTCTGGTATGCTGATCTCAGAATTCCGACCTCCAGAACTACATAAAATACACTTCTCCCATTCTTAAGCCACTTTACCCACAGAGTTATGTTAGAAGGTCAAGCTGACTAAGAGGCTTTCGAAGCCCCACAGAACCTGGACTCTGTAATTATACTTCACACCTGTAGATGTCAGTTTCTTGGAAAGACCAAACCCAGCAAGGCACTGGAAGAGGATTCTATCACAACAAGTAAGAAAAACATCATCTATTAAATGATAGTTTACTGAGGTAAAATGCCTAAGACAATGGAGGTCAAGAGGTCAGGGGTCAGGTAGCAAACTGTCTAAAGGTTACTAAAATTCTGTGGAATTTCAGGACATCTTGTTTATATGGAGCTAATTTGATACTTTCTTATTTGTTTTTCTATTTCTTTGGTTTTGAGTCCTAGTAGATGGCACTGATGTGGACTGAGTGATGTCTCTGGCTCTGCTTTCTCAATGAGTGCAGAGATTGCAGGCACAGGCCACCACACACAGGTGACGTTTTTTATTATCTTGATAAAGAAAAAAAAAAGAAGCTTAAAATCTAACTAAATGAAAACACACCAGTGACCTTGGGTCATACAAAGCAATGACTGTATCTGAAAAAGCTGTGATTTCAAGTCATGATGTATGTCCTAGTGCCAAAAGTTCTTGACCGTGCAGATCATTGCAGCTCATGGATGGCAGTTTGTCAGCTACATACAGTGACACACAGTGTTAGTATGTGAACATTTAGAAATCATACAAACAAGATGCTTGATAAGTAATGATAGCTTTTACATTTTTTAAAAATCATATAGATATTTGACCACCATAGGTAGGAAACTGGTTGACTGTGGTTTTTAATCTGCAACCAAAGGTAAAGACTAGGGAGCATCTCACTTGTCAAAGGAGAGCTCTGCTTAGATTCCCATCCTGTGATATTTCCCATCCTAAGGCATCTGAAAGCTCAGTGCAAAGTGAGGCAGTGTACTGAGACAGCGTGCGTTTGGTGTAATGTTTTCTACCTGTCAGTTCACACGTCAGATCAGCTGTGCCATGGGCAGAAGAGTGTCGGCAGGTAAGATGAAAGCTGGTGGGTACGGATATTCACACACCCCTTTACAAAACCCAGAGACCACAAAAGTAGAGAGAGATGTAAGACCAACCGGAAGGCACATTGAATCCCAGCTCCACTTCCAACTTTTGTATGTGTTGTTTTGATATCCAGAGCAGAGCCATTGAACTCAGTGGCTGGCAGAATATCCATTTGCAGTAATGTATTCAAGTTGCATCCCAATGAGCTTCAGTGAAGTTTGTTTTTCCCCAAGGAGAGTTTGCAAGGCATAAGCAAGACGCAGAACAATCAAAATTCAGAAAGCGGCCCTCTTGCTGTCCTCAGTGTCCTGTGTGTCCCTGAGGCCTCATTTTCCTTTACCGTCTTCAAACGTGAGTCCTTTCCCCCCATGCCTTCAGCACTTCTCATCCTAAGGGACACATGCTCCGGTTCACTGTGTCTTAGAATACACATCTCTTGAAGCTACAACTGTCTGCTGTGCCCCAAATATTTTCATTACATTTTGTTATAAACTCGGTTCGAGATAAGTTTTAGACCCAATTTGAAAGGCCTGCCCTGTCGGTTTCATTTTTTATACAGGACTTTTACTAGGTTAATTTGATTCAACTATGAATTCTTTATCAGATCAGAACTCTGTGATTGCTCTAACTCTAGAAAAAAAAATCATCATTGTTTTTTTTTCAAAGCTCACTGGCTAATCTCCAGTCTTTTGTCTCTTACTTCTAGAATCTGATTCACCTTGAGTTACATAATATCTCATTTATGTATTCAGTGCATGTTTATGGAGTACCTCTAATGTGCCAGCAATATGAAGATGCCTAATAAAGCATCCCTGACCTCAAGACGATCATAGATTAATGATGGAGGCTGTTGTGCAAATATTTCAGCATAATACGCAAGTCCAAATGCAATAGTGGAGTTATGTCCACAGAGCTCAAGAGTGTTGTATGTAGGAAGGAAATTGGCACTTGATAAATAAGATGCTATTAAATATCACTATGGGAAAGGAGATTTCTTTTATTTATTTATTTATATTTATTTATTTATTTATTTATTTATTTATTTATTTATTTATTTATTT
>CABHPH010159642.1:80242-90702 GCA_902168325.1 Peromyscus nudipes
TTTATTTATTTATTTATTTATTTATTTATTTATTTATTTATTTATTTTGGTTTTTCAAGAGAGGGTTTCCCTGTGTAGTTTTGGTGCCTGTCCTGGATCTCACTATGTAGACCAGGATGGCCTTGAACTCACAGAGATCCTCCTGGCTCTTCCTCCTGACTGCTGGGATTAAAGGCATGTATCACCGCCATCCTGCCAGGGAAGGGAGATTTTAAATGATATCTATTAGGAATTTTCAATAAGAATTTAATGAATTAATTTCAATTGGCAAACAAAAATTTTACATATTTAGCTCATTAAATATGATGCTTTCAATTATTTATGCATTGTGGAATGGCTTAATTGAGCCAAGTAACATATGTGCTTCATATATTAATCATATTTTATAGTGTTATCACTTAAAATTTATGCTCATACCTTTTAAGAATATATTTTTATTAACTATGGTTAGCTTGTGTAATAGCTCTTACCAACCCATTGTTTCTATCTTGCTGAAGTGTTTTTTAAGAAATAAGGTCATTTGTGTTGAAGTTTCATGGAACTGAATTATATCTAATATATCTAATATATATGCATGCATATCTTTGGATTTTAATACCTTAGATTAGCTTGTGTTTAAAAATTATTCTTCACCAAAGTATTCCATTAACCAAGTGGTTCTCATCTTGTGGGTCATAACCCCTTTGGTGGAATGACCATTTCATATATATCATATCCTGCATATCCTATATTTATATTATGATGCATAACAGTAGCAAAATTACAGTTATGAAGTAACAATGAAAATAATTTTATGTTTGGGGGGTGGTCACCACAACATGAAGAACTGTATTAAAGGGTCACAGCATCAGAAAGGTTTAATGTACTTGGAGAAAAATATGTTCTTTTTTTAATTAAGAAAAATTTTTATTCATTTTACATACCAACCGCAGATCCCCCTCTCTTCCCTCCTCCAACCCCCCAGCCTCCCCCACCCAACCCACTCCCCATTCCCTCTTCAGACAAGGAAAGGCCTCCCACGGGGATATAAGTTCTAAGTCATGGACTTTTAGTGACGCATTGCTCTCTCCAGCAGGCGAGCGTGTGGTATGTATGAGTTGATGCCAAGTTGTTATAGCAGAGCTCAGGCTTTTAATTTGGTAACTGTTTCCTACCTTGGGCACTGAAGCTCCCCCTTTCTTCTGCAGCATCCTAAGAACAAGCGTTCCAAGGAGCACACATGGGAAGATGCTCTCTTATATTAGTGCAATGTGAAGGGTAGTGGAAAACATCAAACTAGTGGAGGGGACGAAACACAGCCAACTGCAAATGTCGTAATGCAGTGTCTTCTGCACCAGCTGACAGCTCATTTCTACCAATAGGAAGGCGAAAATTTGGGAAAGTATTAAAGTGTAGAAGAAGCCAATTGCCTTATTATCCAGAAATAGCTACTGTTCATTTCGTTGTTAACGTTTTGAGACATTACATAATAAAACATATACCAATTTTCACAATCATTTTACTAATTACCATGGAAATATAGACTAACTTAGAAAACAAAGAAGAATCTCAAGTAGAATGAAGCTCTGCGACTTTATTGTTTACTTTTATTTTTTTTACTGATGCAAAAATCTGTAAATTGTGTAAGTGGGGCAATTTGTAATATACAGATATGTGTACACATTGTTTAATCTTTATATAAGGTTAAATAATCTCCTTATCTACTCTTCTGTCACAATACTGTTCTTCCAGGTTTTATTGAGATATAATTCATTAACAAAGATGTAAAGTTTTCATAGTAAACACAATATTGGGAGGGAAAAAGGTGAAAATGTTGTCAGAAAAATGCTTTAATTTATACTGATGGGAGCTGAGTAGTGGAGGAGGAATAGAGAAACATCTTAAGTGCTTTTGTTTCTCTATGGCGGGAGTCTTTGAGTTAAAAGAATCTAACAAGAAATACAGTTCTTAGCTAAAGGATGGCCTAGAATTTACAGCACACAACTCAAGTATAACATCCTGCATCCTTCCCCCGTTTACAGGGTCCAGATTTCTCCCATCAGCAGCTGGTCCCTGCTTGGATGTTGTTCTTCTCTTCAAGGCTGGTAATCTGCATACATCTGCACGCTGCTGTCATTTTGCCTGCCGACTTAATTGTATTGCTCTTCAGAAATTAGCGTCACTGTACCATGGAAGATTCCTGGGCAGCCCTCCATTTGATATATCGCTGGATTTTTTTCTCCCTGGCCATGATCTGCCTTCTTGGCTGCTCTGTTTTCATTCTTTGATTTGCTCAGTGGGTTGGCAGGAGTCATTTACAGGGCCACTGCTAGCTGTGGTTTAAGACTTCCTCAACCCTCAGCTTTCAGGCTTGGTGCTCCCCAGCGACTTCCTTCATTTCCAAATTTCCCTGTGTGCATAAACAAAGCCAGAGTTAACTGAGTTCAACAGCAATCCGTTGCCATTCTGCAGGGAGTAAAATGAAGCATGCAACAGTTTGGGGATAAAACAAAACAAACAAAAACCCTCTGCTTTGAAAGAAATGAAGCCAGAGGGACCTCAGCTCAGTTGAGCGATTCTAACAACCAAGTGCTGGGCCATTTTCACTCAGATGTTTGACTTTTGTGGGAGCAAAAGAGCCTGGAAGAGAAACATGTCAAGTGAGAGGACAGATAGATGACACAACAGTTACTGGGGTAGTTATGAGAGCGGCACGGGATGACGCAAGCGGTCCAGCACTAAGTAAATGTTGCGTAGTCTGTTGTCCTAAAGAGAGGGAAGGGTTGTATTTTCCTCCCTCCCTCCTTCCCTCCCTTCCTCCCTCCCTCTGCCCCTTCCTCCCTCCCTCCCTCCCTCCTCCTTTTCTTGGTTATACTGGTGATTAGACTCAGGACTTCAGTGGGGAGGAGAGCTCTCTAGCATAGCGCTACAGCACCAGTACTGGTTTCCTCCTTTCTTAAGAAGAATGAGTCTCCTCTGTCAGGGACCTGGCAGGTACTGAGGTTCTCAGGGATCCAGGAATTCTCATGCATATTTTCTTATGGGTTGCTTTAATTTTACAGCGACTATGCAAGGTTAGCACTATCACAGTTTTACCCATAAGGGGAAAAAGGAATGGAAAGGTAGTAAGTGGCTCTTTGCGGGTTTGGTATCTGGTAGACACTGAAGCAAACAGAAACTTTATGACTGAGAACTGTACATTCTTTTCAATAGAATGGAGATAATTAAGGGACATGGATTTCTGGGGATCTTTAGAAAATAATTTTAAATCTTAAAGTGGACATACAGAAATATTTGGGAGTTTTTGTTTTTGGTTTTCTTGTTTGTCCATTTGTTTTCTTGAGCTCTGATTAAGAATCCTTTCATATAAGGGCTTGGAGAGATATCTTAGAAGTTAAAAGGCCTGCTGCTCTTGCAGAGAACCCTGTTTGGTTCCTGGCATCCACAAGGCAGCTCACAACCATCTGCAATTCTAGTTCCAAAGGATCTGATGCCCTCTCCTGGCTTCCACAAGCACCAGACATGTAGCACATGGCACACATACATATACACAGGCAAAACACTCATTCACATAAATAAAATTAATAAATCTTTGAAAAAAAAGAATCCCTTCATTCATACAAAGTAGGATATAGTGCAGGTAGATGACAGAAAGACAGAGAATAGATAAATGGTAGATTTTGGATATGTGTGTTCATTTCATTGTCAACAGGAATGCTATGGGAGGGATGATGTGAGCAATGTCCTGCAGGCCTGCACCATCCCTGAAAGATGCACTCTGAACCTCTCTGGGAACTGATGCTGTCAGGGCCTTTGTTACTACAGCACTTTGACTTTTTTCCAGTGTGCTGATGCTCAAAACAAAACCCAAGCTATTGAAAGTTACTGTTGGGGCTACACAATAACTTCTAAATATACGTTGCCTGCTAGCATTGTTTACTTTAGTGAGCACCACATGCATGCACTTTTTTGGTTATCATCTATTGAGAAGTGTTAGGGTAAAGTGGTGTCTATGTGGGTTTCTTTCTTTGAAATGTGTACATCTTTACCTGGTTTTTCTTTTTTTTTTTTACTTAAAAGACCATGGGGTGTATTTGCTGCTAATTTTATCACATTCCTGAATGGAAAGCATGCTTCCCTGTATGTTGTGATTCATGCCCTATCTAACTCTGTCCTGGAGTTGTTAGGCAAGAAGTTGCCACCATCACTGAAGAGCAGCAGGTACCACAAACACTTCATTACCCTCCCAGGTGAACATTTGTCACCCAGTTGTCCTGGAGGCATGCAGATGATATGGGGAAAAGTTGCTTCTGCAACTGCAAACTTTGCTCCATAGGAAGTCAAGAGAACCCCCTCCCTCCTGAATATAAGTTATTCATGAGCCTGGGGATGAAAGGCATATGATGGGCTTCAGAAATATAAAATGCCTGATGTTGTCTCTGTGTCAAGGGGAAACACTTTTATCTTCATGAAAGAGAGAACAGAAAGAATGCTTTTTCTAAAAAAACAAGTTTTGTGTTTTCCGTGACACACATAGTACAAAATTAGATTTTTTTTTCCTTCCTCCACCCCCTAACCTTCACCTTCATCTGCAAATATCTCCAAATTCCGGCATTTTGGAGTTAGACATTTACAAGAGAGAATTAAATGAGAGACAGAAGTGTTGAACAAGTGTATCCACGGTAGTCAGGTTTGCTGGGACTCACTTTCAAGTCCAGCACTCACGAGTCTGAGATGAAGGGTCAGGGGTTCGATACAAGTCGGAGCTACACAGTGAGTTTCAGGCCAGTCCTGGATGACATAGCAAGATTCTTGCTGAATATCTGATGAAGGTTTCCACACTCACGCATGCACAGATGCACATGTAACTACACACACACACACACACACACACACACACACACAACACACACACACACACACACACACGCACGCACGCATGGCACACTCACATATACATATATATATATATATATCACACAAACAGATCTTGTCTAAAAAGTTGGAATAAAATGAATGAGTATTTGGGGAGTAAAATTTTTAAAACTTGATATTGACTAATGTTAAAACAAGGCAATACTTTTGAAATATACTATTCATTGTACTACTTGGTAGAATATTAAGAAGCAAGAAACCATTTCTGTTCCCATTTTATAGATGGAAACACTGAGCCTGTGGAATTTAGAGTAGGATGTGTCAGACCAGCTTAGGCAAACAAATGCAGTGGGATGTTACCCCTCAGTAGTCGCCCTGTTGATCTTTCACAAGCCACACTTGCTTAAGGGAATCCAAAGGTGTTCTGAGAGCCACGTATTTCCAGAACCAGTACCCTGATTCCTTCTTCCTCAAAATGTGCTTCAGGAACTGGCAGCACACGCATCACATGGGAGCCTGTTCTAGAAGCAGAATCTCAGACTTTGTCTTCAGTGACATCCTGTAAATTTTCTTTCACATAGCTGTGTGTGTGTGTGTGTGTGTGTGTGTGTGTGTGTAAGAGGCACTTGGTAGTGCTTTCTGACTTTTACAGTTTAAGTGTTCTCATCCTCCCATCATTCCATGTGTCAGATCACTGGCCACAGGCTAAGGAACAGACAACAAAATAACCGTCTCTGTGGAGGCCACACACACCACTGCACCCCAGACCTCTGGATTCAGAATATTCTTTTCACAAATTCCCCTAACACTGCATGTGTTTGGCAAGCACTGGTCTAAGCCAGTTGTATATGAGCTCATGTTATGACTGCAGTAAGGTCTTTGCTGGCCACTGATCTATGACCATAGTGAAAGACGCATGCAGCGTGGGATGCTTCTTGATCACGCTGAGACAGAGTGGCATGAGCAGTCTGGCTTTCCATCTCTGGAAGTCTCTGAGTGGTCTCAGTGTAAGGAAAGTAGCTCTTGGAGATGTGTCTGGCTGTGACCCAGCAGAGGCTTGGCCACACACTCCGAGAGACTCGGGAGAGCTGGAAGAGCAGTGCTTTGCACCATTAGGCAAGGTTTCTCCTGACTGAGACGAGAATGTGCTTTGCAGTTGCAGAACATGTGGGGATCAGAAAGTTAGGATGCTTTGCTTCTGCTTGCTATTGCATAAGCTGTTTCTTTCATGCTGGGGTGCATTTATCCCATGTGTAGAGTGGAGAGAAAATGTGGTAACAGGAAGGCTTATAGTGTACATTATCACACATGCCTTTTATCTGGAACCCAGCTGAAAACAGCATTCTGTTCTTGTTTTGCATGTAGAAACAAGCATTTACTTAAGAAAGTACTTTGTAGAATATAAATGGAAATAGATACATTTTGTGCATTCTTTAGCATTCCCTCTGTCTGCCATCTGAAATACAAGTGCTACTCAATGAAAAAGAAAATGCCAGTGAAGAGGAAAGAATTATTTCTTAAGAAAAAAAAAACTTTCATTAGAGACATGGAAGCAAGAGCTTGGCAGAATGGAGATACGTGATAATGGCTCGCTATCATGGAGCTTGGCCTTCACGGTGCTTCTGGAACGTTCTATAGCTCACTTTATTCACCCCTACAATGGTACCTCCCCATCTTCTAGAGCTTCTCATCTTCTTGTGCATTCCTATGACTTCTAAGACTATAACTGATAAATCACAGTAATTTCTCTAGCACTAATTTCATCTGCTTATTAAACTTCTTCATATGAATTCCTGCAGTTCAACTCATCTTCCAAGATGTCATTTCTTCATCAAGGGCAGCATCTCTGTCCCTTTTTGCCACAGCATTGGAATTGCCCATTGGAATACCCAGTTTTTCAATTTGCTTGTCACACGTGTCATAGATCCTAGGTCCATGTTAGCAAGGGTTGTGATGATGTTCTCCCTCCTGCCTGACACTTGATTTGGGGTAGAGCAGAATGATCACAAAGAGCTCAGGCTGGCCCTGGTGAATCTTCTCAAAATTATCAGAAGAAAGAGTCTATGCAAAGGTTTATCTCTACTACTTTCTTAGGAAGTATAATTGCCTGGGTCGTGACTAAGAATCAGATATAACATAGTGAGGAAGAGAGCCAATTCAAACAGGTGACCTCAAGCTTGACTCTCAAGATGTTATTTACAATAAATCCTAACACTGTCTCTCTGTAGAGGAAGGGGGGCAATATTTGTGTACTGACTTTCTTTTCTCGATGGTTATAGACTTTCCTTGTGGAGACTAACACCTCTTAACTTCCACGTCTCAGGTGAGGTTTCTCAGCAGCAGAGGCAACATAGAAGCCCTGGAAAGAAAGCAAGATCCATACAGAAGGCATATACCTCATGAGGATGATCAAGTCAGGCCTGGGGCTTATTCTAAATCCCTCCCACCCAGTCTTCTGCTTTCTATTAGCAAGTATAACTTAACCGAGACATCTCTAAATACCTGTCATTTTATCTCTATCCCACTCCTCTTTTAAAATGTAGAGGCCTCTCTTTTCTTCCTTTTCTTAATGATAAAATCTCCTTTTGTCTTCAGCCTTGCCTGATTTGTTTTTCTGATACTAAATCTATAGAATGATTTATCCACTTATCATTTATTTGTTTTAGGATAAAACATCACCTAATTTCTCAGGCTTATAAGATTTGTCTTTTTTTTTTTGAGACAGGATCGCACTATGTAGCTCTGACTGTCCTAAAACTCACTATGTAGACCAGGATGGCCAAGAACTCACAGAGATCTGCTTACTCGGACTAAAGGCATGTGCCACCACTGCCTGGAAGCTTCTAAGACTTTTCAATACTTGCTCTGTTTCATTTAACTAGCTGTGTGTGGTCCCTCTATACAGGCATGCTTTCACTTTGGCCAAAACTGACTAACATAAAATATACTACTATGTGCTGCTTCTTCAGGCCTCTGAAGCTGGAATGTTACTCATGTGACTTGGAACATTGGTCTTATTCTCAAAATCAGAGTCAATGTCAAACTCTCCTGAAACCCTGTCTTGAGGTCTCTCCTCTGGACCAGGGTTGAACTTTAGTGCATTGGAATGCCTTGCAGTTGATGATGGTTAGCATTAATTGTCAAACGGACAGAACACAGAATCAACCAGGGGATGGATGTATGGACCTCTGACTGTGCTTGTGGTGGTTATCTTTATTGTATTAATTGAGGTGGGAGAGCCTTTCATTGAGTGTGGCACCATTCCTTAGGGGGGATCCAGGACTGTATCCGTGGGGGAAGGGTGATGAGCAGAAGCATGCGTTTATTGCTCTCTCTCTTCCTGATGTGGATACCAATAGACCAGATGTTTCAGCACTTTCTCCCTTCCCTTCCCTTCATGATGGCCTTGAACTGTGAGCCAGAACAATAAATTCTTCCTTAAGTTGCTTTCATCAGCGTATGCAATCATAACAACAGAATAGAAACTAAATGAGGCTGTTACTATTACGACAAGATGGCTGATTGGCAGCTCTGAGATGGGGCTGAAGAACCTGTGTCTTGAGGAAGTTCCCACCTGTTGCCAATGGTGCTGGTTCAGGACAATACTCTCAGAAGCACACCTGATGTTTCTTTATCTCAGCATTTGACACAAATCGTGGAGAGGCAGCTTACTGGTCTCTTGCCCTCAGTGTGGATGCAACAGAGAACAGAGGCACTGTCTTGTTCATTTCTGAAACACTGCACTTGCTACTATGGCTGGCAGGAAGTAGGTGCTATGGGAATGGGAGGAAGGGGAAAGTGGAAAAATGAAAAATAGACTGTTTTATGAAGATTGGCATATGGAAGAAATAGAGATTTTTCAGAGAAAATTTCCAGATGCAATAAGTTTGCAGCATCAACTTATCTGCAAAGTCCATGTGCTCTACTATCTGTAGTAAAACCCATGCAATATAATGGCTATGAGTGGAGTCTTAAAACCGAGTTTCACTGTATAATGTTAGGTTTGTCACTTAATAACCCTCTAAACTTGTTTTTATGCTCATAAAATGAGTATAATAAAATGCTGCCTAATGGAACCATTGTGTGTTTAACTGAGGCAGTACATATGAAATGGTTTTCATGGTACTTTGTATATTATGAAACACTAATAAATGTTAACTACCATTTTATTATATGCTCATTTAAATTGCTTACTTACAAAATAATAACAAGACTTCAGCAATTTAGTACACATGAATTCTAAAGAAACGTTGAATTCCTTAATTTAGTCATTTTTGGCCTCATGCAATAATGTTTATTTTAAACATTTAATATATTCTTAAAACAGAAGATGGTTACTGAAGTGAAAGAATGTAATTAGAAAAAAACTTATTTTGGACTTTTAAGGAAGGTTATCCATTTTTATTCAAAATTCCTATTGATACACTACAAAGGGAAAAATTTTCAAAAGTAGCAATGTACTTAAAGAATATGTCTATGACAATAACTTACAGTCAGAGAGACAATTTCATACAAAGGTCTCTAAAGATTCATAGTCCTCAACTAAACATTCCTCTGAAATACTGCCAATCTTCACTAAACTAGTTTTAGTCATGGTTAGAAAATACATAGCAATTAAAATATCCAGAAGTAGGATTCCAGCGAGCCCTGTGCAAGCCATGGCAGGGGCTCAGATACAAGGCAGATGCAATGAACTTGGCGAGCAAGGCTTTCGAGACCAGGCAACTGTCCTGGGTAGTCATAGGTAGGTCTCACAGGAGCATGCTCGTTCACAGATGGAGAATGTGGGGAAGTAGTTCTAGTCCTCAGAACTGTTTCTCATCTCCACTCACTTGTCAATCATTTGGTTATTTGTTGTTTAAAGTAGGTTATCTATTCCAGGATTTGATAATCATTGCCATCATATGGCTTGATTTAACTTTTATATCCGCTTATGAAATACATGTTGGAATTGACCTTATTTGCAGATGGATGCTTCTGGCACTTAAGGTATTTCTGGAATCACATAGCTACTGCTGCAGTTAGTGTTTCTAACCTCAGATTATAATAACATGGAGGATAAGGTGTCCCACTGGAATGATGTCCTCAGTACTGACCCTCTCCTGTGTGGCTGTCACAGAGCTGAGGTGTCACGGTCGTCAGAGAAGACCTTCCAAATGGCAATGGGAATGTTAATACATAAGCTATGTTGGTCTGGTTCAAGTCCTCTGGCCTCTGGCACACCATTATTACTTGACCCTCACCAAAGGATGAGGCCGAGGATGAGGGTCTGGGTGGTAGCTGAGCTTTCTATATTAGGGAAGATTCATTGGGATATGTGCTCCCCTTCACCCCCTGCAAAGAAATCAACATTCTCCCTTTTAAGGAGTTTTTATTCAACAGTGAAATGGAAACCTTATCGTCCTTCTGTTTAAGTATATTCTGTAACCATGGTGTTCAAAGGTAGAAGTTTTATAAAGGAGTTTGAAAGTGACTCAAAAGGGTCATCTCTATTTCCATTCTTTTCATCTCTCTGTCTCCCATGGAATCAGTTTGATCCTGAGACTGGTTCATTTCAATCACAAGATAGTTCAGAGAGGGAGGGAGGGAGGGAGGGAGGGAGGGAG
>CABHPH010159643.1:0-57600 GCA_902168325.1 Peromyscus nudipes
AAAAAAAAAAAAAAAAAAAAAAAAAAAAAAAAAAAGAATAAAACACAGGCTGTAGAGATGGCTCAGCTGTTAAAGGCTAGGCTCACAACTGGAAGTACAAGCATGAAGGGTATTGGGGGATCTGTTTCATGACAGATCCCATCTTAGAGCCTAATCAGTTCTATCACATTGGACAATTAGCTGAGACAGCGCCACCGGCCTCTTCAACCTCCAGCTCTGATTGTGAGTCACCCTGTGACATCTCTTTCTTGCCTCCAGTTTGTCAGTAACTTGTAGCCAGCTTTGAAGTACTGCATCGAAATACCTGAGGCAATTAACTTTAGAAAGAGCAAAGTTTTGCTTATTTTATTGAGTGAATTCACTGGTTTGGCATTTGCCAAGGTGGCATCATTGTGGGGTGTGTGTTAGGAATTATGTACGCGTGGGAAACCCCCAGCTGGCCGGGTCAGAGTATCCTACTCCTGCAGAGAACCATGCTGGCATGCAGGGCAGATGCAGTGGCGGGCTGGCAGGCAACCCACTCCATGTGGGCATGGCGGCGGGGCGGCGGGTGGACATTCACAACCCAGATGCTACATCCACGTGGAGATGGTTTATTACAATAGAGAGACAAAGAGAAGACAGGAAAGAAAGAGAGAAAGAGAGAGGGAGAGAGAGTGGGGGTCGGGGGGTGCATACCTCATGGCCCTGGGGATCAAGGCTTTGCGTGTAGACCTTCGGAAGACACATTACATCCAAACGACAGCATCTGTGATGCAGCTTGCCCTTCTGGCTATTAAGGCGGAGTTCGACAACTTTGCCGGTTGTGTGCCGTGATCTGTTGCTAGGTCCTGGAGGTGCAAAGGTGAGAGTCCTGGGCCTCCCCCGACCCGGTGGAGTACAAGTGGACTTGGCAGTGTGTGCACAGGCAACTTTGAAAATGTGAACTAGGTGATCATGGAGTATGTATACTGTTTGAATGGTTGAAACTGAATCCAAAGTGTTACAAGACTAGGAACATCAAAACCAGCTCTTCCTGTTTACGGGAGAACTGAGGCCCAGAGTTATAGGGCAGCTTTTCCAGGCCCTCACGGCCAGTGACAGGGCCCAAACTACAATTCCAGGACTCTTGGCCTTGAACTTATCACCTTGGGCTCCCCTGGGCCTGACAAGATCTCTCTGGCTTGCTGGTCTTTGATGACCACCGGGCACCTCAGGCTCTGCTGGGTCCTAGGAGGGAGCAATTCTGACAGTCATGATCTTGGGTGGGGTGGAAATGTCATTTGACAAAAGAGAAATAATTCCTTCTCAAATTGCACTGTGAAGAAAAACAAACAAACAAACAAACAAAACAAAACAAAACTGTACCACTGCCTCTGCTGTTATCCAGGAGGAGAAAAGCTCCCCAGGGAACCAAAAGGATTTTAGCATATTAAGAATGTAGAAGTTGGGGCAGGAGGCATTTTTCTCACTGAATATGGGGAAAGCCTTACTTTAGAGATAATACATGAGGAGGTGGAAGAAAGTTCTGAAGTAGCGGTGTGCTAGTGACGAGTTTTACCCAGATTATAAAGAAAAGCATTGGTCTCTGTGCAAGTTGCCCACTGTGCCTCAACCCAAGAGGGACCAGTGACTCAGGCTCTGCCTGCCCTGTTTGTCTTGGCAGTATCTGAACACAGTCATCCCTTACGAGAAGAAATCCTCTCCTCCCTCCGTGGAAGACCTGCAGATGTTGACAAACAGTGAGTTCCTCCTCCTGAGCCCCGGCCTAGGAGGTCATCCCTCTCTTGTTCTCAGTTCCCAGGTTTCTCTAGCGTGGCTTTGCACGGGGCAAAATTCTCTGCATATCATACCCTCTTGAAAAAGGCAAAATTAAAGGCTCTGTTGTGGCCCCCAGGTTTTGTTTTAAGGGTGGGGAGGGACTAGAGGGGTAGGCAGAGTTTTCTGTTTTCCCTGCAGCTCGTGGGGCTTTGTCTTCTTGACCTCAACTGTCCACACCTGGGCCCCTTGGAGTAGAGCACTCTGTCTGCGGGGTCCCGCTGTGCTGTTAATGTGAAGCAAGGCTGTTGGGGTGGAGCGAGGGTGCTTGGGAAAGAATAGAGTCTCGTTTTCCTTCCAGGAAGCGACAGCCTCTTCTTCATGTAAGCTGCTTTGTTCTGTGTTGATAAATATTCTGAGCTGTGAGGGAGAAGCAACATGTAATAAAGGCTTTTCGTAGGCAGAGTCCATCTACCTGTGTGTGTATATGTACACAACCTTCCCAGAGGGCCAGCGTCAGATAGCAGTGTCCTCTCGACTCTTGTAGGAGGAGAAAATCCTGGGCTGAGACTTGGTGACACACTCAGTGGATCAGATAGCAATCCTGTTTTTCCCCAGGCAACTGAGCTTGCCGAATGACAGCTCACAAGGCTGCCCAGTGCACTGTGGCTGCCCTGGAGGGGATGGGCCAGCGCAGGGCTATCGATAGGTCCTGCCAGACAGAGGGAGAGGGACTTTTCCTCAGCCTAAGAAGACAACTATCTCCCTGCTGCACCCCCATCCCCAAGTTCAGGGTGAAGAAACGCTTCCTTTTTATCCATCTAGAGAACAAAAGCAGGAGTGTGTAGCAAACACATCTTGCCAACATCCATAGACATCATGTCCTTGAGAATCAGGAATTTTAACTTCAAAGTACGTGTCTGCTCTGGTTAGACTTCTACATTTGCATAAATATGTGCTGAGATTTATTTTTCAGTACTATGGATTGAAACTAAGGACTTGTTCATGCTACCCCAGAGCTATGCCATCTGCTTTTTAACCTTTGGGATAGGAGCTCACTAAGTTGCTCAGGTTGCCCTTGGATTCATGATGTGACAACCCAGGCAGGCTCCAAATTTGCTATCCTCTTGCCTCAGCCTCTGGGATTCCAGGTTTGTTCTTCCAGGCCCAGCTTTTTTATTTTATCTTATTTTTTTAATTTTATGTGTACAAATGTTTTGCCTATATGTGCATATGTACAGGACTTGCGTGCCTGGTGCCCATGAAGGCCAGAAGAGGGTATCAGATCCCCTTGAGTTGGAGTTACAGATAGGACGAGCCATCATGTGGATGCTGGGAACTGAATCTGGGTCCCTAGCAAGAGTTGCAAGTACTCTTTTTTTTTCCAGTATTTTTAAAAAATTTTATGTGCATTGGTGTTTTGCCTGCATGTATATCTGTGTGAAGGTGTCATATCTTAGAGTTACAGACAGTTGTGAGCTGCCATGTGGGTGCTGGGAATTGAACCCGGGTCCTCTGGAAAAGCAGTCAGTGCTCTTAAATCCTGAGCCATCTCTCCAGCCCTTAAAGTTAGCCCTGGCTATCCTGCAACTCACTCTGTAGACCAGGCCGGCCTCAAGCTCACAGAGATCCACCTGCCTCTGCCTCTCAAGTGCTGGGATTAAAGGTGTGCGTCACCACAGGCTGGCGGAGTTGTAAGTACTCTTAACCACTGAACCATCCCACCAGCTACCTCCCACCCACTGCCTTTTTTGTTTTGAGACCAAGTCTCTCTACTTAGACCAGGCTGTCCTGGAGCTCACAGATATCCATCTGCCTCTGCCTCCTGAGTGCTGGCATTAAAGGTGTGCATACCATGGCTTACCTGACTTTTTCTTTGTTTCTTTCCTTCCTTCCTTCCTCCCTCCCTCCCTCCCTCTCTCTCTCTTTCTCTCTCTCTCCCCCCCCCCACAGGATCTCATGTAGCCCTGTCTCAAAAAAAACAAAAAACAAAACAAAACAAAACAAAAAAAAGTGCAGATTGATCTGCTGATCTGCCCAGCCATAGCTTTTCTTACTTAAGTAATTTCAAAGATTAATTATTATTTCATGTGTACGAGTGTTTTTGCTCACACATGAGTCTACCACATATGTACAGTGCAGAAGAGTACTCCATGAAATTTGAGTTACAGAAGTTGTGAGTTGCCATGTGGGTGCTGGGAACCTAATCTAGGTCTGCTACAAGAACATCAAGTCCTCTCAACCTTTAGCCCCACGGTATAGCTCAGTGGTAGAGCACTTGCCGAACATTCACAAGGCTCGCATTTGGTGTTCAGTATCACACACACACACACACACACACACACACACACACACACACACAGACAAACACACAATGAAAGTTAGTTTAAAATTATAACCAGAGTGTATCCATCATCAAAATACTGTAGGAACGGGGTTGGGGATTTAGCTCAGTGGTAGAGCGCTTGCCTAGCAAGCGCAAGGCCCTGGGTTCGGTCCTCAGCTCTGAAAAAAAAGACAAAATAACAAGAATACTGTAGGAATATGGGAACTCGAACAAAGAAATTCAGTTGCTCGTCAGTTTTATGTAACTGTGACAAAATGCCCGAGGAAACCACTTAAAGGAGGGAAGGTTCATTTCACTCACTGCTTCAGAGGTCTCGGTCCATCTGCTTGGCTTATTGTTTCTGGGTCCATGGTGAGACAGAACGTCATGGAGGAACGGGTACAGTGACACAGAATTGCTCATCTCATGGCTGCTGGGGAAGCCAGAGAGCCCCATGGGTGTGCCCTCAAGGACTCACACTCTGACTAGGTCTCACCTCCTAAGTTTCCATCACCTGCCAGGAGCCCATCAAACTGTGAACATTCCAGTCCATCGGCGAGGCCAGAGTCCTCATGATCCAGTCACGTCCTCAAAGCTCTGCCTCTGCACATCATTGAATTAGGAACCAAATCTCAATACGTGAACATTTGGGGGACATTTCAGATCAAACCATGACATTCATTTCCCCCATCATCATGGTTACTACTGTGGTTTTTTAAATATATTTTACAAGTTTTCCAAATAGTTGTAGTTTCATGACCTACAGAAGTTTTTATTTTATTTTATTTTATTATTTGATCTGTGTGGGTGTTTTGCCTACCTGTATGACTGTGCAGCACTTGCATGCATTAGATGGAAGAGAGCATCAGATCCCTTGAAACTAGAGTTGCAGATGGTTGTGAGCCAACATGTGGGTACTGGGAATTGAACTCGAGTCCTCTGGAAAAGCAGTCTGTGCTCTTAACTGCTAACCACCTACCTCTCCATGAATTTGCATCTAACAATACACCACAGAGCCAGCAGATGGCTCAGCAGGTAAAGGTCCTTGCTACCAAGCCTGGGACCTGAGTTCCATCCCTGAGACCACATGGTAGAAGGAGAGAACCAAGTTTCCAGCAAGTTGTCCTCTGACTTCCACATGGTATGCATACCCACTCACCACACAACCACAGTACATGTAATTAAAGATTTTTAGACACAGCAGAAAGCAAACAGAAGAAACCAGGATCCCCAGCATCTAATGCTGTTGAAATGACTGTATATCCAAAAACATAAAGAAAACAAACCCTAATAGGTTATGGGTTCAATCTTTTCCTCCTGGCCACAGCTGCTGATTTGTATCATCATCATATTGGATCCTGTTCTTCACCTGTTTCTGACCCTGTTCCAAGTTTCATTACCCAGCCTCAAAACCAGGAGAACATGGACATGGATCTGGGATCCCGGAAGTGGATCTGGGATCCCTTGTTGTGGTGGCCTCCTGACTCAGGGCCCACTGATCTTCATTCACTGCTCACTCTACTTATAAAAGTGAAATATGTTCATTGAGGAGAATTAGGCAGCATGGAAACAGTCCCAGAAGAAACATCCTCTGTGGTCTCACACTCCGAACTGCTTAACGGTTTCATGCATTGTTCTAGGTTTTTCTGTGTTAGGGTATACTTGTTATAAAGCTAATACATATTCTTCAGCCTTCTTCATTGATGAGTCTGTTTTACAGATGTAGGTCTCTCATTTTCATAAGGTGGTGTAAGACTACACAGACTGGGTACACTGTCATCTATTTAAGGACCTTATTGGTGAAAGAGTCTACTGTTGGATGCATTTGTTGAAGTTATAAATAAGGCTCAGATACTTTCTTACAGAATTTTCTTAAGTTGACTTCTATAATGTAAGTTGTGAACATGAGAACATGTTATTTAGTTAACAGAAAAGAATTTATTTATTCAGGGATGGAACATGGGCCTTACATTTGCTGGACCAATGTCCTACCATTGAGTTACAGTCTCACCCCTAGAAAATGCAATTTTAAAGTTTTTATGAAAATATTCCTTAAAAGCTTTCAGGCTTTAAAAGTTTTCCTATTGTTTGTTTCTTGTATAAGTCAAGTAGGTATTTCAGCAAGAGCTGTGAAGGCTCCCTGGGAGTCCACAGTTCTTCAGCTCTACATAGTCTAACACTGTAATGGGCATTGTTGTGACCTGCATGGCTTTGGAGTTGATTTGAGTAATGAGGAGTAGAGAAAGGACAGACACAGAGACAGAAAAGCTGGGGTTCGGTGAGCCATGTACTCTAACGGAGATATACCAGCAGAAGCCTGGAAACTCAGCACATTAATTTTATTCACTGAATCAAAAGGTGGGTTTATTGCACACAGCTGAACAAGGATGAATCGGGTCAGCTGATAGCTGTAGGGAGCAGTTTCGGGTTGCAGTCGGGGGAAGGGGGAAGGTGTGGGTGACAGTTCCTGCACACACTGTTTTTAGCTAAGGGTCAGTGATTCATAGCATTCATATTTGGACCAGAGGAAGGCTTTGCCATTTCCCTGGGTCTGAGGCATCAGCATTCTTGACCTGGCTGTATAATTGTCAACAATACACATTCACTCAGGACTTCATTTCCTCCCACAGGACATAACATAGAGTAAAGGTTTGTGGATAAACTTCATTTGTGGTCAATAAATTGGAGGTGAGGATTATTGCAATAACATTTTTTTTAAAGATTTATTTATTTATTATGTATACAGTGTTCTGTCTGCATGTATGCCTGCAGGCCAGAAGAGGGCGCCAGGTCTCATTACAGATGGTTGTGAGCCACCATATATGGTTGCTGGGAATTGAACTCAGGACCTCTGGAAGAGCAGCCAGTGCTCTTAACTGCTGAGCCATCTCTCCAGCCCACAATAACAATTCTTTATGTGCGTAGAATATCTTTAAAGACAGTTTCATAACTGGGCATGGTGGAGAGTGTCCTTCATTCTAGCACTCCAGAGGCTGAGAAAGGTGGATCTCTATGAGTTTAAGGCTATCCTGGGCTACATGGTGAGTTCTAGGCCAGCCAGGGCTACATAGTGAAACCCTGTCAAAAAATAAAACAAACAGCACAGTTTTATTAGTGTTTCAGCAATTAATACGTAACATTTAGATGGATTATTCCAAAAACTGATTTTATCATTTTGGACCATTGCTTCATTTATTTTTATTAAAGATACACATTTGGTAGATGGTATGGAAATTATAGATGAGCCAAAAAGGGACATTCGAAAGAAATCACTGGTAGGTCCACTCTGCAGAGACAACCCTGTGGCTCGCTGTGAGCATCTCTCTCACCCCAAGAATGCTGTCTCTTGAAAGCTTGTAGAGTGCTGCATCTGCTTATACTCAATGAATACCAAATCATTTCTTTTGGTTTCCTCAAATTATTTCTTTCTCGCTTAGGGCGAAGTTGTCTAGCCTTAGAAGCAAGCTCCATACCCTGACAGTATCTTGGCCCATATCTCCCTCTCTCTCCTTCTCTAGTTCTCTTCGCCATGAAGGAGGACAATGAGAAGGTGCCTACTTTGCTAACGGACTACATTTTAAAAGGTGAGAGCAGCTGCCCTCCTCCCCACACAGGAGGGATCCTCTGGGCTCCTGTGCTAGCTGTGGAGCTCACGTCGAAGACCCCATAGAGCGCCACCATGGCCGACCAGGCAGTGGTCACATAAACCATGTGGTCATCATGAGGGCTTCACGTTAATGGGTGTCACTAGCAAGCCTGGGGAGATTCTGTTACTTCAGGTCATCAGTATGTGTCCTCATGAGGAACAGGACACCAACAAAGGACTTACTATGGAAATCCTGTGGCTTTTGTGCCATGTCATATGTAGTTGGGCAAAACAAAGCTTGAAAATAAGATAATACTTTCAGTATTGTCTTGAAAGGTGAATGGTGTCATGATTAAGTTTGTCTTTTCATAAGCTTTTATGGAAGGGAGTAAAACTGGAGACCCAGGGGCTCACACATGCTAGGCGAGCATCCTTCCATTGAGCCATAGCTCCTAATCTGTAACTTCTTCTTCTTCTTCTTTTTTTTTTCTGAGATAGGGTTTCTCTGTGTAGCTTTGGAGCCTCTCCTGGAACTCCTGGAACTCACTCTGTAGCCCAGGCTGGCCTCAAACTCACAGAGATCTGCCTGCTTCTGAGTGCTGGGATTAAAGGCATGCACCACCACCGCCCGGCATGTAACTTCTTTTTGAACATTTTACTATGGAAGTTTTCAGTGCAGCCAACAGTAAATAGGATTAACTCACAGCTATCTTTTTTTTTTAATTTCTATTTATTTTTATGTGTATAGGTGTTTTCTGGGAATGTGTTTGTTCCCCTTGTGTGTGCCCAAAGAGGCCAGAAGAGGGCATCAGGTCCCTTGGGACAGGAGTTACAGATAGTTCTGAGTTCTGACTTATGTGGGCTCTGGGAATTGAATCTGGGTCTTCAGGGAGAACAGCCAGTGCTCTTAACCCTTGAGCCATTTCTCCAGCCCACACCAGTCTTATTTATATTCTTATCCAGCAGTTTTGTTTTGAAGCAGATTTCTGTTAGTATTTTTTTCATTCATAAATATCTCAGTGTACATTTCTAAAACCTGAGAATTGGACACATAGCCGTAATACCATTATCACAACTAAAGAGCTAGGGCTGGGGATGGTGATCAGTCGTAGAGTGCTTGCCTGACAAGTATGAGGCCCTGGGCTCCACTCCCAAAACAACAAAAAGGGAGAGGGAAGGCTACGATGACGACAAAATTCAGCTTTGTGTGTGTCACTGGTGACCCAATCACTGCTCAGATCACCTTGGTCTCCATCAAGTGTTTCCAGTTCATTTGCTTGCATCAGGACCTGATGAAGGTCCATAAAATGTGATGATTTATCTCCTAAGTCTGTCTCTGTCTGTCTTTGTGTCTCTGCCACTCCTACCCCTTCTTCCTGTCCTCCTCCCAGGATCTCAGGTAGCCCAGGTTGGCCTCTAACCCTCTGTGTAGCTGAGAAGAACCTTGAAATCCTGATCTTCCTGCCTCCACCTCCCAAGTGCTGGAATCACCACCACAATTGGCCAATAATGTATCTTTAAAAACCAAAACCAAACCAAACCAAATCAAAATAAAAAAAACATATATAGCCTTCCCTTTCCTTCTTAATTATTTAAATTAATAAATTATAGAATATCTTTAATCTGTTCTCTGTTTCCTTTACTTATTGTAACTGGTGTAACGAGGGGCTTGATGAGGTCCAGGCTGAGGACTTTTGCTAAACACCACTGACCGGTGGTTGCAGATCCCCGTGAGGAGCCCTACACTGTCTGGTTGTCTTCTTTTTGTGTGCTACTGGCCATTGATGACCACACAATGTATGTCTGGACCCATTATCTTTGAGTTCTTGCTCCACATTCACACAAAACCTAGAAGAGTTGTAAAGGCTTATGGAACCTGGTTGTGAAATCCCAAACTGTACGCTTTCTATGAGGATCAGAGGGATTAATATTAAATTCCAATAGGAAGAACTCGTGACTCTCAAAGACTTTGCAAGGATAGAAGTTTTTCAAAGAAGTGTGTAGAGATGGGTTATATGAGGTTGGTGAGCTGAAAGATAGGCCATGACCCACTGAAATGTCAGTGAATTTATAAAATAGTTAATATTTATGGAGCGTATTTTACAAGCCTCTCAGCAACCCTGTGAGCAGCTCAGGTACATCCTAATGTGTGGGTGAAGAATGAGCATGGCCAGGGAAGGCATTTCCTTAAAGTCCCAGAGTTCGATCCCTGGGCCCTGGAGACTGCAGCGCTTGCTTATGGTAGCAGGTACCTGTCATTCTCTCCTGTTCCTGGAAAGGTGACTCAGGTCCTTGGGGGTGGCTCTCTGCTCAGCGTGATCTCTGCATGACCTCTCTCCTCTTCTCTCCTTTCAGTGCTCTGTCCAACCTAACCTCACCTTTGGAGCAGCCTCACTGCGGGAGGTCACTGAGCAAGAAAGTCATCCTGTCACTGGGATTGCATGACACCACGTAACCTCCGGCGTGTATTTAAACGTGTATAGCTTAACCTGGATTAAACATGAGCCACCGCGCGGGGTCCTTTGCTGTTGGCTTCTAGTGCTAGTAATCCTTGGATGCATGATCGGGCGCAGGACGCTGCTTCCTCTCCACCCGTGTTGGGGAAGGCAGGTGCCCTCACCACTCATTATGTAGTCTGGCTCCAGCCCTCAACCCAGCTTATACTCTAAGACTAATTTTGAAATAAACCTTCATTTAATTAATATTCTTCATGCTTTTTGGAGAGTGGTGTCCATCGGCTCTGTGTTCCAAGCCCTCTAGGGAAATGATGTCTGGCTGTTCTCAACTGCTGACCTGTGGCCATGGTGCTGATACCCCATGGTGGGTACCAGTGGGGTCTCGTGATGTGATGAGGCTGCCTACACCACAGAAGGAGGCCATCCATCGTCTCTTAAGTTTTCGCCGCTTGGCTATATTACGTGGGGTAGAAACGAGCTGGTCTGAAGCTAGGCGGAGGTGGAGAATCCCAGGGATGAGCTATAAGTGGTGTGTCTGCAGTGCCGCCTGTTGGGGTGCCAGGTTGGGTTTTGGGGGCCTCGGAGCTCAGGAGCTGGAGGAAAGAGGCTCTGCTGACCTCAGCTACCTGGGAGGATGCACCTTTTTCCTGCCCTGAGCTTTGTCACCACTTCCTCTCTGCCCTCAGTGGCCTGTGGGAAG
This sequence comes from Peromyscus nudipes, assembly GCA_902168325.1. Lineage (NCBI taxonomy): Eukaryota > Metazoa > Chordata > Mammalia > Rodentia > Cricetidae > Peromyscus > Peromyscus nudipes. Next base: position 10,806 of record CABHPH010159643.1, read on the forward strand.
GGAACAGCATCCTGTGACTTTGCTCCTCCGTACTGCAGCCCTGAGGCCCAGCAGCACTAACTCCTCCATGCAGCCTCTGGCTTTGATAGCCGGCGTCTGTCAGCCTGGACAACAGCAGGTGAATGCTGCCCTTGGATCCCCCGGATGCTGACTCTGTCCTAGCATAGCCTGAATTCCATTGCCTTTCGTCTTCTAGTTTGAATGATACTCACACTGCCAGTTCCCATGCTCCTGGCTTTCAAAACAAAACAAAACAAAACAAAAACAAAAACAAACAAACAAAAAAAGGTTTACGGGGTGGTCACTGCATGCCTGCTACCAGCCCTATCACTTTCTACACCTTGTCGCACATCCCAGCAACTCAGAGTCATAAGCAGGTATGTATTCATAGCTTCTGGATTATCCAGAGGAGAAAGCCGCGAAGCAGAGATGGTCAGCAACTCACCCAAGGCTACTAAGGAGATAGTAGTGATGGACAGACACTTAGGTCTCATCCCAGTAGATGTTCTCTGATGTTTAGGGGCGTAGTGCTTGCTTAACCACACGAGTCAATCCATAGAAAACCTGATAAGGGCAACCAGAGAAGACAGAGTGGGTTTTCTGCCACTCATTTCCCAGGCTTCTGCTTTCCTTGAAGCAGACAAGAGGCAATCTTTGAGAGTGGGTGGGAAGTGAAGGAGGAGGGCCTTACTCTACCAGGAAGCTGTCAGAGTACCTGTATGTCTTGTGTGTGTTCATAGTGCCAAGTTATACAGAGATCCATGCAGAGAACATGCGGGCTGCCACCTAAGGTGGAAGAGACCACAAAGCACACACCCAAACCATCAGAATCTATAGGCTGACACTGATACTAAGCCTTTGACAAAGAAGGTGACTTCAGTTTTGCAACTCATCAGCCTTAAGGCTACAGATGCCAAAGGTCACTAGTGACATGAGATCATCATCAGGAAGTTCACTATTTTGCCACTTGTAGGGTTTTTCATCAATGTCAGCAAAGGGGAAATAATGAACACACACACACACACACACACACACACACACACACACACGCACATGCTTTTCCTCCTGTTTTGGGTTTATGAGATCTGGGTCAGCCGCTTCTTTTTCCCCAATTTATCCTGCCAGCAGGTGTCTGAAGCAGCCGGAGACGAGCTAATCAAAGCCAGTGGTAGTTAAAAATAAACCTCAAGTGTCTGGGACCCTTGAGGAGGTTATCGGAAAGAGGGGGAGAAGAGTGCCTTGATTTTGTCACCTTTCTGCAACAGGAGTTGAGAGGGCACGTGAAAGCCATCCCTCAAGATTCTGTACCACCTGCCTTTCCTTCCCCCTATCCCTGTGCAGCAAGGTTTGGTGTCCAGCAGTACCAACCACACCTAGAAAAGAGACAAAATCCCTGGTCTATCCAAGCCCACCTCAACCAAGCCCCCCCCCCCCTTAGCTAGCATTTGCATCAGGTTTTGGGAAAGCATTGCTAGTTAGTGCTCTGAATGGAGCCAGAACCCAGGGAAGGCTTGGCTAATGTTAGCAGGTGAAACCAATGCTCTTCTCAGGCTTCCCCTCTGCTCGGATGTTCTGGAGTACCATAGCAAATGTGGGGTGGAGGGGAAGCCCAGATGGTGAACTGCATTTCAGGGTCCATCACAAAACTCACACCAAGTCTAGGATGTCAGCACTTAAATCAGTAGTGGAAAGTCCCATCTACAGGAGCCCTCCCGGGTAGACTAGTGGCGGGATGGCTGGGAGGTCCCTGAACTCAAGTGGGTTTCTATTAAAAGATTTTTCTAAACCTAGTCTGGTCAAGTCCTGGGAAGAAAACTCATTATGGTGCTGGAAGCCCCCCTTTAATTATGTGGAGTAGAAACACATGATGGGGGTGGGGTGGGGTGAACATTTCTCCAGTCTTTTTTATCTCTGTTTAAGGATGGGAGACAGCCATGATCCTTCAGGAAGAAAACAACATGGCAAGAGTTTTGTGGCCCCAAGTTTTGTAAGATGAAATTGGAAATCACGAATTTTGCTGAGAAAGTATAAAATAAGCCTTTTCACTTTCACTTCAATGTCTGGGGTAGAACATCTTCAGTTGGTGGTCACAGAGAACCGTAAACTGTCAATGAGTAAACATTGACCAGGGCCTTCCCAAGACAGGCATGCCCTTCCAACTGATCGATACCCCTGGCACCTACCCCGTTCCCTTAAGATGTATTATAACTTAAATCTTCAAGTGCTTGACTGAATCCATGCCATGGGCACAGGTCAGCACCTACCATGCCCTAGGCTATCCTACCACAGCCTGGTCACCCAGGGCATTATAGGGTCTACGTAGGAGGCTGAAAGATGGGGCACCCCAGAGTGTCCGCTTTTCCTGTTTAGAAAGGAAAAAGTAAGGAGAGGAGCCTCATTTCCTGGAAGCCAGGAGAGGTGACTCTCATCCCTGAGCCAGCCTCCATGATTAGCATGCACAAGAGGGGAGTAATTATATGCTACTTTTAGAGAAGAGACCCTCCCATTCTCGATGGCGCCTGATTATCTATTTCTTTGTGAGTCTGAGAGGATCGTCATCATTTGGATTTCTGTCTGAGCCTGGCGTTTGCCCTCCTCCTTCCACTGGGAGGGAAGCACAGGCCATTCTGCTGACCTGGAAGGTGCTTTGGCTTTCTAAAGCCTTACTTCTAAAGAACAATGAGCCACCTTAGCCCGCAGCCCAGCAGCTCCCCATCTTACCCAAGCCCTCATGCATATTCATCCTGCTTCCCAGTGCTCAGCATGGAATATGCAAATTAGCCAAGCAGGAGCTGGTTGGCATTTCGATAATAGCTTTGTCTGAAAAACCCCCAGAGACACAAGCTCTCTCTCTCTCTCTCTCTCTCTCTCTCTCTCTCTCTCTCTCTCTCCTCTGCCTCTCCCCTCTGCTCTCCTCTCTCTCCCTTCTCCTCCTGCACTGTCCCTGCTCTCCCTGCCCCCACATGTCCCAGAACAAGGAAATGAATCACAGGTTGCAAGAAGTGAGGAGCCAGGTGTTTGTATTCCAGTCCAGCATATTTCCACTTCATCCTTTGTCCCCCCCACCTTTTTCTTTGATCAGAATAATTTTACTATCCTCTCCCACCAATATTGCTGGATCTGACAGTGCCCCGGAGCCCTGGGTCAGTCCTCTGCTCTCAGATGACTCCCCTTTATGTGTGGGCACCTGTTCTAGGCCAGCTTGTCCAAGAGCGCCCAGCGCTTTGTGCCTCCTCCCTCTTCCAGGCTGATTGTGTCCTTGTGCTCAGGAGTCGGTCCTAAAAACCTAAGTACTGGACCTTGATCTCCAGGCGGAGGGTTGCCTTTCTACACAGGTCAAGGGAAAAGGCTTGGCTGGCGCTGCTACATCACTTGGACTCAACACACACAGATCTCTAAACCTCATCTGTGCAACCATCAGCAAGGGGCTCCGGCCCACTCCTCCATCCTAGACAGCTTCTCCTTCGAAGATCGACTTCCTGACACCCCCCTCCAGTCCACTCCTGCCACTCAGCAGATCTGTGGAAAGCAGCTGGCTTCCTGAGTTCCTTTCCTAAGGGAGACTGCTGTGGGCAGGCAGACTGAGGCTGCAGCCAACATTTTTGAGCACTCTCTCATCCCAGGGACTTTGTGGGGGACAGGTGAGGGTATGTTCAGGGAGGCAAACACCTCTTAGAACTTCAGGATGAAAGGTCTCCTCCCTTGGCCTGAAGGCTGGTTCTGGTCAAGCCAAGGTTTAGGGAGGCCCTTGACTATCTCATAAAAGGACTGTGGGTTTGACCTTGAACTCTGAATCTTAGCTGTACTACATATCAGATCAAATAATTTTTTTTTGAGTGTTGATATTGAGCCCAGGGTCTCACTCATGCTCAACATTTGCTCCTCCACTGAGCCACACTTCCATACTAAAGACTAGTTTCTATACGGCTCTGGTTGGCCTGGAACTTTGTTATATAGACTAGGCTGGTCTTGAATTCACAGAACCCCCTCTCTGCCTCTGCATCCCTAGTGCTATAATTAAAGGTACATAACACCATGCTTAACTAAAACCTAATTTTAATTAGATTTGTGTTGTTTTATTAGTTTTTTGAGGTATGTTCTCATATAGTCCAGGCTAACCTCAGACTCTCTATGTAACCAAGGCTGGCCTTGAATTACTGGTCCTTCTGCCTCTGCCTCCTAAGTGCTGGGATTACAGCCATGAGCCATGTCCGCCTCCAAAATAACATATTTATGTATGTATGTATGTGTGTGTGTATGTATGTATGTATAATATATATATTTTAATTACATAATTTCTTTTAGCCTTAACTTCTATATTTTATTTTATTTATTTATTTATTTTTATTTATTTGTATTTTATGTACATTGGTGCTTTGCCTGCATGTATGTCTGTGTGAGGGTGTCAGATCTACTGGAACTGGAGTTACAGACAGTTGTGAGGGGCCATGTGGGTGCTGGGAATTGAACCTGGGTCCTCTGGAAGAGCAGCCAGTGCTCTTAACCACTGAGCCATCTCGCTAGCCCCAACTTCTATATTTTAAAAATGAGACTACTGATAGTCATATTTCTAGTAGAATTTTCAGTGTTGTTTTGAAGAATCTCTAGTGTCTAGAATGTGCTCCGTAAGTGGCTTTTACTAGTAAATTTTGAGGGACACAGTGACAGGGCTGGACCCTATGGCCTCTCTAGCTTTGGACGGTCATTATTTTTTAATCCAAGAGACACAGAAGTCTTGAAAAGAAAAACAAAAGAAGATGGATGTAGCCTACTCCCCTAAATCAGCCTCACAGGGACTCCAGCCTTGTAACTGTTAGTTTTATTTTGTGTTTTTATACAGTGTCTTGCTATGTAGCTCAGGCTAGTCTCAATAATATCTCTCTCTCTCTCTCTCTCTCTCTCTCTCTCTCTCTCTCTCTCTCTCCCTTTTCTTTTCTTTTCTTTCTCCCCGCCTCCCCTAGACAGGGTTTCTCTGTGTAACTCTGGCTGTTCTGGAACTTGCTCTGTAGACCACGCTGGTCACGAACTCAGAGATTCACCTGCCTCTGCCTCTGGAGTGCTGGGATTAAAGGCACAGGTCACCACAATCTGGTTTTGCCTCACTCAGTCTCTTAGCGATTCTCTTGCCTTGGCCTTCCAAGTGCTGGGATTACAGATTTGATCGATGATGCCCAATTCTATCCATATTAAATCCTGCTTGGTGAGAGAGGCCTAGGGAGGCCTCAGGTTGATTGTAGAACTCCTGCGGCCCCCCCCCACCCCGGGAGGGGGGTGAGGTGGGGAAGAAGAGATGAACAGCAGGCAGGAGGCGGGTGCATTCTGATTCTTCAGCAGGTTCACTCCAAGAAGTGGTGGAAGAGGAGGGGTGTCAGGCCAGAGTTATTTTGAGTTTAGAGAATAGGTTCTATTTTCACTGGCGAGGCGACAGGTGGAGCGACAGAAGAAGAAGCAGACAAAGCAGCCCAGAGTCACCCAGGGATGCTGCCTGAGTTAGAACCCAGTGTTAGCATTGGGTGGAACAGCTAGAACCTGAGGATGAATTCAAGATACCCAGAAGCACCACAGGCTCTCTGCAGCCACGCTCCCCTGTAACACATGAGTCCCAGAGCCAGGCAGCGGTTCTGCTCCTGGACTCTTACTCCTCATGCCTCGGCTCTCACATCTGGGGTGGAGAGCCAGGCATGGGCTGCTGCCTCTGTGTAGTGATTTGGCTTTTTTTTTTTTTTTTTTTTTTTTTTGGGCCCTGGAAGGCAATGGGCAGTGTGAGAGGGAGGAGAGACAACGCTAGTGTGCAGACCAAAGATTCCTACGTGCCATGGGTGACAGGGTTCACTGACCCACCTGTCTGCGATTCTGTTTACTCACTCTGGACTTACTCTTGTTGAGTTGCAAACGGGAGCTTGGGGGGACAATGCTGAGAGAATCATTTGAAAACCATTTTCAGCTCCAAGTGACTGCCCTGAAGGTGCTTTTGTGAATCGAGTTCAGAATCTCCGAGGTGCTGTTGAAATGCACCTCCTGGTCCAGACTGAAATATTTTGATTCGCAAGTCCAAAACTCCTGCTCAGCAATTCTAAGGTGCACTCCAGCTGAGAATACCCAGGATAGGATTGGAGGAGAGATAATAAAAGCTACTGGGCCTGGAGGGAGCTGGGGAGATTCCATTCTAAGAGGGCAAAGCTATTTTACCTCCTTCCAACAGGAGTCACTGTGTGGATACACACTCCATCCAGTCTAAAGGAGAGCATGGGTTGGGCGTGTAGCTCAGTGGTAGAGCACCTGCCAAGAGACAGAACCCAGGTTCCATTCCCAGTAATTGGATGGATGGATGGACAGATGGACCGACGGATGAATGGATGGATGGAGCAGGAAGTATGTGTTCTTTTGGGTGTTGGGAGCTGGGCTGTGGTACTCATTTAATTCCCTTGCTGTGTGGGTATCTGGACAGCTTCTCCAGGAGGAGCTAAGAACTTGAGTCATCACGAATTTCACGAATATCAATGGAAGGAGAACTTAGACCCCGTCTGCCTCCTCAGTGTGCACATGAGGACAGTTGATGTTGGTGGTCTCTGTGTAATAAGGGAAATTGTTGGCAGAGTCTTGACTAAACCCAGAGAAGAAAGCCCAGCATTCTTCCTGTGTGTGCCATCATAAGAGGCCCACAAGATGGCATAACTGGCCTTCAAGAAGTTTGATAGAATAAACATTTTACAATGCGATGATATGAACAGCCACCCAGAAATTCACATGAATAACAGGTGAAGATGAGGTACATATACACCTGAAGTGAGTTCTCTGAATAAATAACCTGAAAAAAATCAGTAAATGAAAAGGTATAATGAGATCCATACAACTGAAGGGAATTGTCTTAAATGGCTGATTGTAATGAGATGTAAATAAATTGTAAGGCTTGTAATGAAACAAAAAAATTCATATTCTTGCCTGGTTATACTGGGTGTAATGTCTACACCTGAAATAAGTCATCTCAGTGTGCTGAGTGTAATGAGATGCACATAATTTTAAAGAGTTTAATGAGATGAAAATAAATCAAACACTTGTCTTAAAATGAAAGATGTACGAAGATGCACACACCTGAAGGGCATTGTCCTAAATGGGTTCAATTTAATGAGATGCATTTAATTTGCAAAGGGGCTAAATGAGATTGGCCCAGAGAGAGGCTGAGAAATATCAAAGTAGAAGATACACTTGGAAGTGGTGTAATATAACCTGCCTTGTTTGTGGGCTAGAAATAAGATGTCAAGAAGCACACAGCATAACTCAGGCCGCACTATCTGCTGGCTTTGGTCCTTATCCCCTGGCTGGTGATGCCCTCCCTGCAAAGCTGAATTATCCTTTGACCTCAGGTTGATGCTGTTCATAGTAGGCACCCTGAAAGGTCAGGGAATGGACGAATGACTTTGAAGTTGGATCTACATGGAAAAAAGAAAGAAGGGAGCTGTTTAGGAAGGAACTTGAAAGAGGAGCTGGAGATTCCTCTCCTCTCTCTTCCACTCCACTCCCTTCCCCCTTCTCTCTTATCTTCTTAGGTGGGATCTCTTTAGGTAGTCCAAGCTGGTCTCAAACCCTTCCTTCCTCCTGCCTTTCTCTCCTAGGTACTTGGATTACAGGTGCATATGCCTAGCTCTGAAACCTATTTTTTTAAGAACATATTTTATTTATTTGTGTGGGGGGCACATATGCCGTAGCATGTGTGTGGAGGTCAGAGGGCAACTTGAACGTCTCAGTTCTCACTTTCTATCATGTGAGCCCCAGGAATTGAAGTCAGATGGTCAGGCATGGTGGCAAGTTCCTTTACCCACTGAGACGAAAGGGCCCGTGAAGTCTATTTTCTGTGAACAATGTTCCTGAGGAAACACTGCTCATGGTAGTTTTTGTTCCCTCAGAGCTCATGATTACCTCTCAAGGCCAGATAGGCAGGTGGGGCACGTGAATGAAGGTGTCTGGGTGTGGAATCACAAACCTATACCACGATGCCCAGTTTGATCTATTTTAGCAAGAAAAGGCAGGATTATCTGCATTTCCACAGATATATTTTCTCCAGTATTTTGTTTCCAAGGCAGAGTCCTGTTGGACAACCTTGTTTTCTCATTCTTTGGTTTTTCGAGACAGGGTTTCTCTGTATAGTTTTGGTGTTTCCTCATTCTTGATGGAGAAATGGGTTAACAGAAATGCTTCCCTTATTATAAAGATCCATTATAAACTATAAACTCTGCACACCTGTAACCCCAGCACTAGAGTCTTAGATTAGACAAGAGGAGGAAGAGGTCAAGGTTGCCTACACTGCACAGTGAGTTTGGGGCTAGCCTGTTATACACAACTAGTTCCTGGCCAGCCTATGATACACAGAAAGACCTCCCCCCTCAATAAAATAGATCAAACTGGGCATCGTGGTACAGGTTTGTGATTCCAGCTACTGGGGAGGGTGAGACAAAAGGATCACAAATTCAGGGCCTACCTGTGCTATAGAGCCAGTTCAAAGCCAGCCCGGGCACCCGACACTAAGAAACACACACACACACACACACACACACACACACACACACACGCACGCACTCACTCACAAAGAATTGGGATGTAGCTCAGTGGTAGGACATTTACCTAGCATTTTCAAGGCCCTAGGTTCAATCCCCAATACCACCAAATCAAACCAAACCAGACTGAAACACCCAAAACAAAGCACTCTAACCCAGTTAGATATCAGAAAGGGGAGAATACCTAACTAACTACTTAAGGTCAGTCCCAGCATAACCACAGCTGACCTCAGCCTCAGTGCTGGGCTACCACAGGAGTGGGGGATGTCATAACTTAGACAGTGAATCTCGGGTAGCAGTCATTCAGGTGCTCCAGTCACGATTATGCAGGCTTGTAGATCCCAAATTGCCTGACTGCCTGACTTCAGGAGAGACCAGGAATCTCATTTGCTCCAGTGTACAATCTTCCAACTTCTAAATGTTGGTGTAACAATCCTAAAAGCAACTGCTCTGAGCAAACCATGTCTGTAAGTACGATGTTATCTCAACATCACACTTGACCTGAGCAGCTCTTGTTGGCAACACTGAGCAATAAGACTGTGGCTCTAACCCACTCTTTGAGGATGCAGACTGCCCGGAAGGGCTTCATGACCATGGCTGTATCCTTGGTGCCTAGAACGGAGCCCAGGACAGTATGAGTTTAACAACCGTGTGCAGAAACGACAGTGAGCTCGCTGGGATTAAGACTGAGCTGGTTGCAGGCTGCCAGCCATTGCCGTCATCTGGCCTATGTAAATCAGAAGAGGGGCTTCTGGCCAACGATGTTTAAGTCTTCAGCAGGATTTGCAAGCCTGAAAGGGCCTTTCCGATGAACTGGCAGTCAGGTCCAGAAGTTTGACTGAATGGTTTCATTTTAGGCTAAGGGAATATCCCAGAATCCCCTCTCTGTCATTACCACAGGGGACATCTCTCTGGGTTTGTCTGCATCATCTGGATCATGCGGACACAGCACTTGCCGTCTCCTGAGAACGCAACCATCCACACCACAAACCCACTTTTAGTTGTCAGCGTGGTTGAAAAGATGGCACCCCAGGACGGAAAACCTTGGGAAGGAAAACCATGTTAGTCTAATTTCTTTGGGACATATTTTCTACTGTGTGAATCCTTAATACATATGACTTGGAAAGAAGGAGCAGAGACGGATCAAGTGAATCTAAGGAACAACTGAAGAGTTAAAAGGCTTCTTTTCCTGCAGGACTTTTCGGAGCCTTGACTACAATGTGCATTGCACACAAGGTGTGGTATATTTAGCTAGAAACTTTGGGTTAATTTGGTTGGTATTATTTTTAGCTAAGAGTATCCAGCTAATTTGGTCATGGAATTTTTTTCCTTGGCAGCGTGTGTGTGTGTGTGTGTGTGTGTGTGTGTACATATGTTAAAGATTTCTTATTTTATTTGTGTGTGTGAGTGCCCACATGCATGTTATGTGCACAGTGTGCCTGTCTGGTGCCTGCAGAGGTCAGAGAAAAGTATCCTGACTGGAGTTACAGGTAGTTGTGAGCAGTCTGAGATGGGTGCTGGGAACTGAGTGTGGGTCCTCCCTGCAAGAGCAGCAAGTGTTCCTAACTGCTGAGCCTTCTCTTCAGTTCGTTTGAGTGTGTATGTGTGTGTGTGTGTGTGTGTGTGTGTGTGTGTGTGTGTTCCTTGGAAACTTCTGCTTGAAATGATAATGAAATCTCCCCCAATTCTCCCTTTTTACTTATGTTTTATTTTTTGAGACAAGTCTCACGCATTCCAGGCTATCCTCTGAGTATGTAGCCAAGGATGGCCTTGAACTTCTGATCCCCCTGCCTCCAACTCCAGAGGGTTAGGACAACTTATATGGTCTACGATGTCTGGCTCTCTGTCTTTCCAATTTGGGGAGGTGAGGTGGTAATGTGTTTGTTATTGTCTTTAGAATCTTTTGACTTTTCTGACCCCTTCTGCATCCTTGGCCTGGCTGCAGCGAATGCAGAGATGACTCCTGGGATCAGGGGTCAGACCCTGCCCTGGACATAGTACCATGGTTAAAGCTTCATCTCTTTCCACTCTCCAGGACTTTCCACCTATGAACAAAGGATGGTGGGTATATGAGAGTGACATGTAGGTCATGGCTGCACCAACTTGGATGATAAAGTCCTGGGGCAACATCCTGGGGCAACAATGGGAAATACAGAGGTCTACAAGAGAGGAGGTCAGGTCTCCACTGCAGTGCAGAGGACTGTTGGGAGAGGGCAGTACAGAGCATCCTCTGTCCTCTCTAGGCTCTGATTTAGAGCTGGAGTGCCAAAGTGGACCATCTTCCTTTCCAGACAGGCTAACAGAGGTCACCCCTTGTCTCTTTCTGAGGGAGGTCAGTTCAATGGGAGTGGATTCTGGGCCTCCAGATCCTGTCTGGTCCAGGGTCCCACTGAAGGCGTAAGGGACCTTTAAGGTAGTCACAGGAAGAGAGAACTGTGCACCAGCATTTCGGTAGGTGATAAGGTTTACTGAAAACTTTGCGGCCACATTCAGTACTGGTTTGGTGGATACACTGGAAGGAGGTTGCATAACATTAGGCGGGTGGAAGGGGCTGGGAGGAAGAGATGTAGGCATGTGTATCCATGTGCACATATGCACACATGTCCGTGCTGAGTAGGGTGCTTGTCACGGTGCTGAGTGGAGGAAGTTATGTGTGGATGTATGTATTTTAACAAGAAAAATGAACTAGAAGAGGAAATATGTTTTATCCACTGCGTGTTGCAAAAGTCTCACGCCAAAAAAGCTTGCCTTTCCTCTAAGTATGACATCAAAAGGGAGTAAAAAAATGATTGGATCACCCAGATTATAAATAAGGTTATTTGTTTCTCAAAAATCCCTAGTAAAACATTAAATATCAGCTCTTTTGGGGGAGAAATACATTCATTTCCGGGAGACCTCAGAAAAGTGACTATCCTTTTGCTCCATCCAACCAGGTAGAAGAGGGGAAGTCCCAGAAGATCCCAAGGGTCCCCTCTGGTTGAGCCAGATAGCCACTCACATCCGACCACTGAAGGAGATGGCTAATGCACATTTACAAATGAAACTGCACATCCATCACATTAAACCCAATGGAAAACACACACGTGATTAGTCCTGCCATTCACAGCCGTAGAATAGGAGGGAACAGGAGGAGCGGGTGCCAATCATGGGCCCTCCAAGGTGGGGCTTGGAGGGTGTGTGTGAGGGCAGATGGTAGGAAGCCTCCTCCCAGGAACCCCCAGTTCCTCAGTGTCGGGCCCACTGGCGTGTGCAGATCAACTGGTCCGCCATTCCCCCGCCATGTCGGGTACTGAAGGCAAGAGCAGCGGCACCTTCCTCAGACCCTGCCTTCCCATTGGGATAACGCTTCTTCTTTCCGATGTGTCTTCTGCTTTCTCTGGAGGATAGAATGAAGAAGGAGGCTAGAGGCCGGTGTGGTACCAGCCTGGGCGCAGAGGGATACCATGGGGACCTGTGGAGTGGGAAGAACCCCTGGCCCCCCTCGCTAAAGGTTTACAGAGGGGCGGGGGTATCTGGAGAACTCCATTTGAGGATAGGAGCATCTAGGGTAAGACACCAAGGTCCTATTATTACAGGAGCTGTGATGTGATCACCTAGGGACAGATGTGTTCCCCAAAGTCATCTTAATATGGCTCCTGATCCAGGTTCTGCCGCCTGCTTGGTCCTAGAGCTGACCCAGATGGAGAGCTGCTCTTAACCTCTTCAGGTTGGACCCACCAACAATGTATTTCCAAGAGAGGAAGGAGGAGTCCCCCTTCCTTCCCCCTCTCCTCAGTCCATGGCTGCTGGGCTAAGAGACAGGGTCCTGGTGGGGCAAGCTGGAGCCCTGTGCAGTCTATGTCCCACTGGGATCTGCAGGATATGGTGTTGCTTCAGGCCCTCCTCCTCTGGCCACCAGTTATGCGTTTGGACTCCCTCCTGACCTCGAGTGTCTTTCGAGGGAGCTCAGATTCTCCTGTGGGGAAACGTTAGCCCCCTCTGTCTCATCCTCCCAAGTCTGCCCCTTGGCAAAGGTCCGCTCTGCAAACAGCCCCTGTCCACCTCACAGGGCAGGGCTTGTAAACTACCCAAGTCCTTTTCCACGTGGAGCCCTGGTGTCATCTGTCTTCAGGTATTGGGTGAGTCCAGCTCTCACTCTGCCTTTCTTCACAGGCTGTTTGACTGGCCCCAGCAATGGAGTGCTCTGCAGTCCGAGGGTCTGGAACTAGGTTTTCACTGAAGCTTGGTGGTTGGAAAGGAACAGGGTGTCGCCTCTGCGTTTCTTCAAGCTGTGATTTGGGGAAGCTAGGGCCCAACTTTCTTGGTGCTGCCTGCCCGCGTCCCCTCCCTCCCACCCTGACCCCTCCTGATGACACTCCTTTCCCGCTCGGTGACCAGTGCCATCGAGGCTGCCCGACTACTCCAGGGAGTCACTGCGTGCCAAGCCCAGGTCGCTGACATTCGTTGTCTGCAGCTCATCTGCCTCCTCCTCTAGCTCCTCCTCCTCCTCTTCTTCCTCTTCCATATCATCTTCATCCTCTTCTTCCGTTCCATCCAACGAGTCATCATGTGCAGCCATCATGGCCTGCTGCATGGCCATGGTGGCATTATCGGAGGACAGGGACTGCAGGTTGTCCAAGTTGATGGAACCTGCGTGGAAGAGGACAAAGGGGCTGTTGGTCAGGCCCAGCAACCTTAGTGATGGACAGGGTGGATGGGCTGGCTCATGGGACGGTGGGCCCCTTGTTTGTCCAAACACTCAGTGAGACCATTCACTGGCGCAGAGATCCCCACCCCTCCGTTCTCCTGCATCATCTCAGGTAGCAACACCCCCGGCCAATACATGCTCAGTATTCTCTACGCAAGTATAGGAAGCACTTTTGTTTTTATTTATGTATTTTACTTTCTAACCACTCTGTAAAGCAGGAGCCCTCTGACTGACTCCCCACTCTGAAGAGGAGGAAACTGAGTCTCGGACAGCTAAGTCATGGATTCAAGACACTGCGTCAGTCCTGACAGCGCTGGGAGTTTCTGCAAGCGTGTTCAGCACGACCTCTCTTTATTCCTGTTCTGCCTCAACAGATGGTGACCCACCACATAGGAACCAGTGTACAGCCGTATGCATGAAGATATGCACGTACATGGGTGTCTCCACCCTCCTGCCCACACAGAGGTCTTCACGTGCCTGCTTCAGAAACGTCTTGCTGATTAAATTATTCATTGTTCACTAGGAAACCAGCAATGTGAAGAGCATGTACGGAGGGTGTGGTGGGGAATCTGGAAGAACAAAGCTTCTCTTGGCCTCTGTTCACAAGCCAGATGCCTGCCTTGGTATTTATAGATGCCTTGGCCTTGGAGAACTAGGCAGATACTGACTTCACTGAGCAACCCAGGAATATGAGTGAGGAGGGGGTTCTGCTGAGCAGCCACTGGCTCCAAGGACCATCAGCTCCCACTCCTTTGTGAGGCTGCTTTAGGTTTGTTCAAATTTATACAAGAGCTGGAGTTCTTTTGGCTCATACGTGTAATCCTAGTACTAAGAAGGCAGAGGCAGGAGGATCAGAAAGACAAGGATAGCCTTGGCTATATAGTATCTTTGAGGCCAGACTGCGTGAGATTCTGTCTCAAACAGAGCAAATCACAAACAACAGCAATAGCAAAAACAAAAATGTGTATAAAACACCCCTTCTTACAGTAGGATTTAGGAAAAGCAGGGGCAAACGCTGTGAAGAATTAATGGCAGGAACCCTGGCTGTGTAAGGAGACATTCAGCCCTTGAATCTTTGCTTTCCAGGAGCCCCACTAGCCCCAACCTACGGCTTCCCCAGTCCTGGTCTTACCATCAGGGTTTGTCCCTGGGGTGCCACCCTGCTGCTGCAGGACCCCAGCAGCAATGGAATTAGGCCAGAATCTTTGGGTGGGCCGGTGCTGAGACTTGATCTTCTTGGCTTTGGGAGCAGGATCTGGGTTGCTGGCATCAAGCATGGGCTGCAGGATGCGCCTCCGAGCATTGATGAACCTGCCCAGGGGTGATGGTGAAGATCTGGTTAGTCACCATCTGGGTCACATGGGCGGGGTGGGGAAGATACGAAGGCTAAGCTGCCCTGAGGGGTCAGTAGACAGGTGTACCAGTTTAGGGGTAAAGGCCCTCTATGGCTGAGGAATTTGTGAATTACCCAGGGCTCGGTGACCACAGGCAGCATGGGAAGACTGCAGAAGGAGGTGTCAGAAATTCCTAAAGATCCACCAGCTTTGAACAGAGAAGGGAAGAGCTGTGGTCACAGTCACCGACTTCTGACTTGGACTACAACAGGGGCCCAGCTTTAGGGTCTAGTACATCTATCCATCCTGTCCAGAAGCAGACAAGGACACTGACATCCCTGTGGGCTCAGGAAAGCATCTCCCCCTCCTCCTTCTCACCTTACTTTGTAAAATGCTTTGGTTTCAGCACATGTGGAGTTGGGTGGACCAGATATCCACAGCCGGTTGTACCTCTGGTACTAGATGCAAGACCCTCCGGTCTGTCCACTGGGCTAGGAGTGAGCCCAGATTCTCTGGCAATGTTGGTTTTTCTAAAGTCAGCAAGTTTCTAGGGATGTGTTTGGCCCAATTTCCCAGCAGAGGGCGCTGAGAAGCTGCAGTTGAAGCCCAGGACAGGCTGACTCAGAGTCCCTCTATCTAGCCCACATGGGAAGAGGACTTGCCTGGTAATGGAGCTGAGGCTGAGGTAGGTGTGGGCATTCCGTCTGTCCTCCCTGCTCTGCATTCCCCTGCCAAGCATGTGCCCCTGGATCTGAGAGCCCGTGGGCAGATGATGCCAACTCACCAGTTGTTTACTTGCAGGAGGGTGAGGTTTGTCTGGGCCGCAATCTGCCTCTTCTCGTCTTCTGTGGGGTAGGGGTGCTGAAACGGAAGAAGGGCTGATGAGGAGTTGTAGGCAAGTGGTGCCCAGGGCGTCCTGGAGTTCATTAAGACATGGCCACAACCCAGGGCTTGAGAGCCCAAACTGCGGAAAGGACAGTGTTTGCTCTTGAGGACAATGGGCCTGGAGTGTACACAGAGTCTCCCCAGCGCCTTAGGCTCCATAGCTTATTGTTGAAACGGAGACCAGGGGAGTTTCTGGAGTCAGTTCAATATTGATCGCAAGGCGTTTTCCCCTGCTTCTCACTTGATCCCTCAGGAAGGCAGGCTTTCTCAGAGCTGGGGTCAACAACGGCCTCCAAAGCTCCCGGAAAGTAGTAGGTGGGGGTGTGTGTGTGTTTGTGAATCAATGCGATCTAAGTTCATTGTTATTGATATCTACTGTGTGTCCAGATTTACACTAAGCATTTGGAAAGACGGGATAAATATAAAGGTACACTATGGACATAGGACCTTTTTAACTCTTTGAAATGCTTTCATCCCTTTAACTTCATTTCATCAAACCAACCATTAAGACTGCGAGGTGGGTCAGATGAAAAAGCTGCCCACTGTCACTCAGATGGCAGTACCGACTCAGTTCTTCAGACGGTGGGCTGAGGGGTACAGGTGTCTCCAGTGGGCTTGCATACTTTGGTCCAGCCCTGGTTATATGTTTGCTCTCACTCTTCAACCACACTTCATGAAGGCGTAGTGTGCACTTAAGAGTGTGTCCCCATTACCATCGCACACAAATGACTACTGATGGAGGAAAACAAAGGCGAAGTTGGAGATGCTGTGGTTTGGGTACTGAGCGCTATGGAAGCTTAGAGGAAGGAAATAGCATCGACCAGAGCAGTGGGAAGATGGCTGAGGGGAGTGGCATTAAAGAAAGGAAAAGTCTGATTGGGTGTGGCAGCTCATGCTTGTAATCCCAGCACTTCAGAGGCAGAAAGCAGGGGGATCAGCCTGGTCTACAGGAAACTCTTAGGGGAAAAAAAAATCCTAACAAGGAAACAAAAACAAAAGAAAGGGGGAGCCTAGGGAAGAGGGTCTTGAAGCCAATGGGTGTGGAGGCCGACAACACTGAGTTAACATGTTTCTAGGGCTTTCTGAGGCTTTGGCACACATGTCTGGCATCCAGTCGGCATCGTGAGAGTTAAAGGGACTGAAGATTCATCCTAAAAGCAGGGGAGACCTGGTGGTTCTGGGGGGTAGAGGGCCAAGCCATCTAGCATTCTCAGACCAGGATCATGCCTTCTTGCTAGTAGAGAAGAAATGCTTGGCTCACAAGCCAGCTCTGTTGTGACTAGCTGTGAGACCTCAGGCATGGCACTTAACAAGACATTATTATGTTATGTAATGATTAAATACTTGTAAAGAGTTCGTACTGTGAGGATGGGGCGATGTGGGCAAGACGTTTAAAGCTCACTGAGGGAGGAATTGGAGTGTTGCCGCCTTGGAAGTGTGGTCATTAGCAGTGTCAAAGGAAAGCGGTCTCTTCAGTTGGCCCCCATGTCCCCTGACTGAAGCAATTGGAATTGTGTGTTGCTTTAATTCACACCTTTGACCCTGACCACCACACCAGGGTGCCTGACCCTGTGATCAGACACTATTAAGAGTCTAATAAGAAGGATTGCACACCAGCATTACAGAGCCAATTTCATGCTAATTGGAAGGGAGCAGAGGGAGGCCAGAGGGGAGATGTCAGGCCCTGGACAGACAGGGACTCTGGGACCCCAATGATGCTCCCACTCTACCTCACAGGGTTCATAAGAAGGAACCAAGCAGCCTCCCTGTCCATGGCTGGTAGATCTGCAAACAAAACAGACTCTTCCCTTGCTATTCATAGAGGATCGGTTCCAAGACCACCACCACCCCTAGACATCAATATCTGCGGATGACCCAGTCTCATTCCATAACATGGCACAGTATTTACATACAGCCTATACATCCTACACAGAGCTGGGCACTGAGCACTCTGGAAGCTTAGAGGAAGGGAACACATGGTGGACATATTCTCCTGGGTGCTGAATATCACCTCTGGATTACTTACAATACCTCAGACAATCATGTGGAAATAGTCATTGTACCATATTATCTAGGGAAATAATGTTAAGAAAAAGAATCTGTGTGTGCTTAGTGCATTTTTTTCAAATATTTTCAATCCATACTTAGTTCAATCTGCATTATGTAGAACCTACAGGTATGTGAGTTGACCACACAACAAAGAAAAAATGTCGATCTTTCCGTCTCCATGTCCTGCATTACTGTCCTCCAACTGAGGCCTCTTCTATCATTGTCCTACTGTGGGCACTTCTGAATGTCACTGAAAAGTTGTTCCAGGTCAAATCCCCAGGGAGGTCTTTCCCAGCTCCCTGAGGCCTAGGTAGTCACCGAGGCCTCTGAATAAGGGCATTGCGCTCATCATACAGGGTCATAAGTATCCACCAGGAAGCTATGGGCTGCTCTTGGGCAGGAACCCTGGATCATTAGATGTTATTTCCACAGTGCTCCTTCCAGCCATGGGAATAGTGTTCATGTTCAACGATGGTGTATGAATATACAAGTCAACAGACACAGGAAGGACTTGTGGGTAAGGTTGGTCCTTGAACAAAGCTAAGTCATCAGCTTCCACAGGCTGGATGTCGGCTGCTTCCAGAGTGGTAGAAATCAGAGACGCCTGAAGTTAGGGCACAGCTGAGGTGAAAGGTGGTGGGGTGGGGGTCCTCTATTGAAGGTAGTCTGTACCAAGGTCTCTTTGGGTCATAGGAGAAGGGTGGCTTTGGTTTGATTGGGAGCCTGCCTTAGAAGGTAGGTCCTCAACTGAGCTTTGAGGAATAGCCAAGCTACTCCAGCAGACAGATAGGCCTTCCAGGCAGGAAGGAGCCTTACACCATGACTTAGCTAAGCCAGTCAGATGAGCCTCTCTTCCCCTTTCCCCTGTTAAGGCCCTAGAGAGGGAAGTCCCCAACCTAGCATGGAAGGATGGTGCCTCCTATCTCTAAGGAAGCTCCGCTGCCTGCACTCAAGGATCGGCTACCTTACACACAGATTGACATACTTGCATCTAACAGCTCAAAGAGTGAGTATTGCCCAATACTCACTGATTATTCTGCTACGGATAAGGATATTAGACCCCCTACTACCTCAACTACCAAGTCCACCACCCCTCCTTCCTAGAGCAGCACCTCAGGAGGCACAGGGTGGAGGCTGTGGGTAAGTAGAGACACTTAGCCCAGCTTTGGGAACAGGTGTGTGGTGCCAGAACATTCCCGGCACCGCAGCCGAGTGCCAGAGGAGCAGTCCAGCTTGCACACGCTTCAGACCACATGATTCCCGAGGATAGAATCAAAATAGTCCTGGCTCCTGGTCAGACCGCGATGGAGTCAGTGCTACTTTTAGCACAACTGGAAAGGCCTCAGGCCAAGGACGAGCGAGGGAGTGAAAGGAGATCTTGAGAGGTAAGCACTGTGCCGTGGAAGCTGCCCTGGGATCACCAGCCGGGGGAACTCCCCTGCGAGCAGAAAGGAAGGGCCCAAGCTGCCGTGGATGATTCTTCCTTGAAAAAGGTATAGGACTACTAGAAAATTGCAGACCCTTCTCAATATCGGCCTGAAGACTTCCACAACTGGGCAAGGCTGCTCCATGGTGAAGAGCCGTGGAGGAGAGGGTAGAGTCTTGCCCCACCATCTGGTGGCTGTTTGGCCTTGGCTGCTTGTCCTGTGTCTTTCATCCTTAGCTTTCTCTGGTTGTCATGGAAGTAGAATGACGCAATGGGCTGACAGAACAAGGGTGTTACCCTGACAGATGCATAGAGACCTCCCAGACTTCTCCAGTTGAACACTCAAGACTAGTGACTTGAAGTTTGTGCATTAAGTGGGTGGTGTTTTGTTTTGTTTTGTTTTTGGCTCCATTGCTATCAGGAACTCCCTCTGTCCCTCTGCAACCAAACCTAAAAACTCCTCTGCAGCTCTTCCTGACTCCTCCCTTCATACCTCCACAACTCTTATCTCCTTGGGCTCAAAGGATGCTGAAGAAGCTTTTAGTTTGAAGAGTGAGCTCTGGTCAGAAGAAACTAGTCCAGTAATGGTGTTTGTATCTCCGGTAGCTTCTTTCATTCAAACCTACCCTGGGATGATCCACCTCCTTAGCTCATGTGGATCTCACTATGTGGTTGCCTGGATCACAAAGGGACCCCTTACATGGGGAACATCAGCCTGTGGGTATCAGGAGAGCCCATGCTACCATTAGACTGGGCCTTAGACTTAGTAGAGAGCGTGGGCTCCCCTTTTCCCAGCCCTGCTCTGGGGCCTATCAAACCTTTCTCCACCCCACTCCCAATCTCCCAACCATGTGGCAGGGGCTTGCTCTGGGGCCTTCATTCTATGGGCATGCCACTGCTCAGGAGGGCCTGTGACTCACAGGGAGGCAGCCAGTAGGACCAGAGCTTTGAAATGACCATGTGGCATCATATCTAACATGCCATGGTGACAGATGCCCCCTGATTTCAGAGATGGCAGAGTGGACAAATCAAGCAGACAGGCAGGCAGACAGACAGACAGACAGACAGACAGACAGACAGGCAGGCAGGGAGGCAGACAAGCAAGCAGGCAGACAAGCAGGCCTAGTACGACTTAGGCAAGCACAGTTAGTGATGGGCTTCCTCTTGCCACACTTGCCCCTGTTTAGAATGCCCGTTCTTGTTTTTACTTCTACCCCCTTAAAAACACAAAGAGAGGCACAGAACTAAGCAGCATAGCATCATCTACTGCCACACAGCAAATGCTTACATACTCATGCACCTACAGGTCAGAAGACGGGAGTCTGCTCCTACCCTGGTAGCTCCCTCTGCTCCCTTCCAACCACCCTCCGAAAGATAAAAATTTTTATAACAATCACTTCCTTACTTTTCTTGAGATCATTCTGTATGTGTTCTATCCTGCAACATGATGGCTCAGTTTTGCCTGTTTTGTTTGTTTGCTTGTTGTTGTTTGTTCTCTCTCTTTTTTTTTTAAGCTCAGGCTAGTCTCAAACTCATAACCAAGGATCCACCTGCTTCCGTCTCCTGAGTGCTGGGATTATAGCCATGTGCAACATTCTGCCCGGGGTTCGAACATTGTATTAATGAAATCATTTATTCATCCGCACTTTTGAGTGACTGTAGTTATTTGGTTTTGTTGCTGTATAGCTTCCCACTGTGAAAATGTACTACCTCCGGTTCTGACTCTCCGAGCTATTCTTTCTCCCTGGGTCTCTGCTTCAGCCTGTTCATCACACTGTAATAAGACTGGTTCTTTGTAGTTACTTCCATCCCTGCGCCTGCCATCTCAAACCCACCTAGTCTCCTTCTCCCAGCTTCAAATGCTTCCCTAGAATCTCTCCCATCACAGGGGTGACTTGTTATCTGCTACCTCAAAGAGACTGGTTGTCAGTTTTTGGAGAAAAGGCACCATATGTTTCTCTTTCTCTCCTTCTCCATCTGCACAGAGAGTGCCTGGCCCACTGTATGTTTGGTGCATACTTGTTGAATGAATTCATGTGGAGGTTTGGGGTATGTGTGTCTGCAGATATGAAGGAGAATGGATGGCGACTCACTGATTCAGACCTCCAGGAGTTAGGTGACCCCCAAGTCACCCTACTTCTGCTCTTTGGTTGACTGTAAAATATTTGTGGGGTAGTCAGGAGGGGATACCTAAGAGTCTATCAAGATACCCCACCTCTGCTGGGCGGCGGTGGCGCACACCTTTAATCCCAGCACTCAAAAGACAGAGGCAGGTGGATCTCTGTGAGTTTGATGCTAGCCTGGTCTACAGAGTGAGTTCTAGTTCATCTGGGGCTATAATCCTGACTTGAAAAACCTAAAAAAAAAAAAAAAGATACCCCACCTCGCTAGAGGGGTCACAGAGGTGGCCCTGTGAATGTGGGTGAGAACATGGTTTCTACATGGTTTGGATCCTGGACCTGCCTCTCAGTAGCTCCAGACCTTGGCCAATTTTCCTCTTTTGCAAAGTTAGGAAATCATTCTACCAGCCTCAAGGTGGTTACAGGGATGACATGAGTTCACAGAATTGGCAAGGTACATAGAACAGTGCCTGTCATACTCTGTGTGTCTGTTAAAGGGAGATTAGAGAGGGAAAGAGAAACCTTTGGCTCGGCACATACGCTCTAACTCTGAAAAAGCCACAGGTTGTCTGTCGGCGGCCAGCTGGAGCCCCACGCCATTTGTGCAGGTGGACCATGGTCCTTTTTTCCTGAAGGGTTTCCTTTCCTGCATCCCCAAGGACTGCTTGCTAGGTCCTGTGCACATGTGTGTTTTCTCCTAACCTGCTCAGGTCTCCGAGGGATGCTGTGAGATTGTATATCTCTCATGACATTTTTGGAGGGCATCTTTGAAAGCCACAAGTCTCCTGGGGAGTGCCCTGGACCTCTCATGCTCCGACACTCTGTCATCCTCCCTAGGGTGTTAGAAGACAGCTACCTTTCTGTACAATGAATAGTGGGTGGGAGAAAATAGTCTCATGCCAGATCAGAAATTCGAGGCCTAAGTCTCCTTGGCATCAAGAGACGGGTGTAGCCAAGAACACGGCCAGGTTGCTTTCTGCTTCCTATTCTGACCATGCCAGGGTGCCATGTGGGTCATCGAACTCCAAGGTAAGAACAGGGATGAAGAAAACTTCATGATGAGGGCATTTTGGAGGGAGGTTTTAGTCCCTTCTGTCAGCAACAGTTAGAAAGTAGCAGCTAAAGATGGTCACTTGAGAGACAACTGTCATCCAAAACGACCACCCACATCCCACCCAATCCCAAACCCAAACACCCTTAAAGTCCCAGCCTAAGTGCCAACTCCTTTCTTCAAGCCCTGTAAATAAACATCTCAAAACTGCTCAGCCCAAAGAGTTCTGGAGTCCATCCTCTCCCGCTGGAGCCCGTGAAGAGTCTGCGTAGAGACAGGGATACCTTACCCCAGCTATGACTTGGGGGTCTGGATTGGCCAGAGGCCCCTGACCGGTCTCCACTGCAGGCAGACCAATGACTTTACTGTTCTGAGAAGATGGGGGCACTGGGCTCTGCAGTGCCCCCATCACACGTCACTCAGGGTGCAGGACACTCTAAGATGACTCATACAGTCTTGCTGTTGAACTCCATCTGCCTTTCTGTGCTTTCAACCGGACCCCTGTGAAGTCATACAGAAGTCTATGGGAACACTTCCCACCTGTTGATGGTAGTTATTACCCCTGTGGGATGTCCATAGCAGCTGGCTAACGTAACACTTACAGTGTGGAGAATACCCATCTAGAGTCCTCAGGGTGTGCTCTCAAGGCACCTACCAGTTAGGCTTTGTTCTCATTTCCCATACAAGAAAAAAAAAAATCTCAGAGGACCATACAATTAGCTCTAGCTACGCAAGTAGTAAGGGGCAAGTCAGTGGCAGGTTTCTGTCCCCTGTCCCCTAAACCAGGCTATTCTATCTCTGCTGCTAGCCACTTGCCAAACACCATGCTTTAGAACACTTTAGCAATTGTCTTCAACACTGTAGGTGTGATGGTTAGCTTTGGCAACTTTATACAATCCAGAATCACCTGGGAAGAGAGTCTCAATTGAGGAATTGTTTAGATTAGGTTGGCCTATGGCATTCCCTGGGCTTGGGGGCCCAGTCTGTGTAAGAAAGGAAAGCTAACAAGCAAGCAAGCTACCTCCTCCATTTCTCTCTGCTTTTGACTGTGGATGTGACATGACCAGCTGTTTGAAGTTCTTGCCTTGACTTCTCCACAATGATGAACTATAACTTGAAATCATAAACTGAAAAAAGCCTCTTTCTCCCCTAAGTTGCCTTTTCCCGGGATATTGAACCACAGCGACAGACACAAAGTTAGAACAGCAGGTACTGCTCTACCTGCTTTAGAAAGAGGAACTCAGAGCTAGGGGAGCTGACTGACCTGTTGAAAGCCACAGAGCAAGTGAGCATGGAGCCAAGCAGGACCACTTCAGATCTATGTGCCTCCCAAGCTCGGTTCCTGATGCTCTGCCATCCGCCTTATTTGAACACGCTGCTCCTACATTTGAGTTGGTCAGATACCCTTAGCCCTCCTCATCCATTCCCCAAAGGACATGTCTCCTGCTGCCACTTTAACAGACACCCCCCTTTGGCTAGGCACATCTCTGAGTATGATGTCGAAGGACTTTGTGTAACCTGATACATGGTTCTGGACTTGCTATTCTGTGTCTGACCAGCACAGGCAGCCAGTGTCTCTCACCCTTACTGACTCCTGTATTCTTGACTCTTTGGACTGTTGTGATATATTGTGCACTCTAATAAGATTTACCTGAAGATCAGAGAACAGAACATAGATGCCAGGCAGTGGTGGCAGATGCCTTTAATCCTAGCACTTGGGAGGCAGAGATCTGTCCAGATCTCTGTGAGTTCAAAGTCACCGTGGACTACATGAGATTGACCCAGTCTAGGAGAGAAACAGAGCCAGGCAATGGTGGCACACCTTTAATCCCAGCACTTGAGAGCTCATGCCTTTGCTTGGGAAGCACACACACCTTTAATCCCAGGAAGCGATGGCTGGGTAGAGAAAGATATATGAGGCATGAGAAGACAGGAACTAGAGGCTTTTCAGGCTGAGGAGTCCTAGAGGTAAGAGGTGGCTTGTCCCTTTGTCTCTCTGATATTCAGCCAAATTTTATTAGGGTATACAATATATTACCACATTGGAGTGTTTGCTTTGTGTACCTAAGTGTTTTGTTTGCTTTTGAGACAGGACTCACATAGCCCGGGATGGCTTTGAACTCACTAACTGGTTGAGGGTGGCCTTGAATCCCTGTTTCTCCTGCCTCTACCTTCCAGGTGTCTAGATTGTAGGCATGGACTGTCACACTTTCATTAAAGCTCTTGGCTTTAATAAAAAGTTTGTTATTTTTATTATTATTATTGTGTGTGCACATGTGTGTTTCTCTCTCTCTCTCTCTCTCTCTTTCTCTCTCTGTGTGTGTGTGTGAATGTGTGTGTGTGCACATGTCTGTGTGTGTGCACATGTGTATTTCTCTCTCTCTCTCTCTCTCTCTCTCTCTGAATGTGTATGTGGATATGTGTGGATGTGTGGAGGTCAGAGGACAACCTGAGGAGACTGGTTCTCTCACTCCTCCACCCTGTGGGTTCTGGGGTTGCCCAGCTCGGGTTGTCAAGCTTGGTGACAGGCACCTTCGACGCTAAGCCATCTTGCTGGCCCCGGGTGTCTCCTTTCTGAAGCCTCTCCCTCACTTAGCACCATTTCTCGTGCGTCCTGGTTTCTTGTGTCGTCCCACAGTCAGGATTCTGCACCCAGACTTCTTCCAGGTCAGTTTCCCTGAACACGCCTTTGATGATGTAAGTAAAGCGTTCCCCGGAGTATTAGAGAGACAGAACCTAGGAGATTTATAACAACTTCTAGCTCCCCCTCTGGCACCCCATTCTGGCTTGACTTCTCACGACACCGTGTTAAAGTGTTCTCCGACAAGGTGGGCATTCTTCACCCGCAACTAATCTTAGCCGAATGCCAGCCGAGTAGAGAAGCCAACTGTGAATGGCTGATGGCCTCACGGCCTTTCCACGGGCACCCGCTTCTCAGAGTGTCATTTAAAATGGACATGCGACCAGTGGAACCCCAGACGAGAAGAGCAAGAAGAGAAAGTAGCAGAAAACAAGATGAATCAGGCCCTCATGTCACGTTCTGGATTTTTCAGAGGTCGGTAATTCCCTCCACAAATTCTCTTAAATTTCTGTCAACATTTTCTAAGACAAGCTGTAGTATAAGGACTTCCAGGTTGACACTGGAAGCATTTGCACAGAACCCGTGCCTGTGTCAACCGAAGTATTTCACACTTGTCATGCTCTGCCCTCACCACAAGCCACTCAGGTCGGATGTTGTATCCCCTTTGCCCTTGGAGGAAACAGGCTTAGTGAAGGAATTCCCTCCAGGTCCTCTCGTGTCCTACTCAAGAGACTGCAGTCTCTCTGTAGAACACATTGATGTGTCTAGATCTGGGGGGCGAGGGGGTCCTGCCAGTGAGCTGGTGACAAGATCCCATCTACATAATTCCTTCAAGGCTTAGCGCAGTGCTCTGTACAGGGAGGTGGCAGGGAATGCGAAGAACATCTGTGGGGTGGTTAGCAGAACCACCCAGACACGTAGGCAGCTGGCTGACTTTCCCTTTCACTGCCCGCCTGGGCCAGGAGCCCTGTACAGGGCCAGAGCTACACCTGGAGATATAGCCCATTTCCCCCAACTCCCGAGTCTAGCAGGCAAGGCACTACAGATGCTGGTAAGAAAGCCAGGAAACGGACTGTCAGAAATCCTGCCATGTCCACAAACATTCAGAGCAGTTTTCCTCAGAGTCTGACATGGAAACAGCGTAAGTGTCCCTCACCAGATGAAGGAATCTAAACACAATGTGATCCAGACACACAGTGGAGTGTTACCAGCCCAACACAGAATGTCAGTGCTTACAGCAAGGATGGACCTTGACAACAGGGTGCTAATTAGGCAAGTGCTCCGCCACCGAGCTCTGCCACCAGCCTCGTGACACTAATTAAAAGAACTCTGTCACAAAGACAGTCTTAGGATTTACTTGAGTGAGACTTCTGCAAGAGCTGATCCATAGAGAGATGCAGTAGAGTCCAGGTTGTGAGAGGCTGGGGGTGTTGGCTAATGGCTACGGGATTTCTTTTGGAGTAAGACAAATATCTGGCATTAGGTAGGTATGATGATGGTGCAAGAGTGTAAATATACTAAAACCTATGTTATCGTTTTTTATTTTGGAGACAGATTATCTGTAGCCAGGCTGCTTTATTTTATTTTTTTTTTTGTTGTTGCTGTTTTTTGGACAGGGTTTCTCTGTGTAGTTCTGGTGCCTGTCCTGGATCTCGCTTTGTAAACCAGCTGGCCTCGAACTCACAGAGATCCACCTGGCTCTGCCTCCCGAGTGCTGGGATTAAAGGCGTGCGCCACCACTGCACGACCCCAGGCTGCTTTTGAACTTGTTCTGTAATTTAAACTTGCTTTGACCTAAAACTTGATCTTCCTGTCTGTACATTCCAGATGTTGGGATTACATGTGTGTGCCATGACTCCTGGTATATTCCTATATTCCATGCTGGGGAGCTGTCTTGTTAAGCAAGCATCTACCAACTGAGCCACACACCCTTACTCTGGAATTACATATTTTGAATGGTAAATTTTATGGTACGTGACGGTAATATTCAAAAAGTTATACAGAGGAAACCCCTGGTGCCTCTTTTGTCCTCTGATTTATTTATTTATTTGTTTGTTTGTTTAATTTTTAAACACATACACCACAGCAGGGTTCATAAGAGGACCTGGACAAGGCCCTGAGCTCTGTGTGGCTGCGGTGGAGGTGGGAGTGAGTGGAACATGGCTGGGTCCTGGCTGCAAGCTACACCAGCCTGATGAAACGGATGGGCAGGGAAGGGCATGTATGAGGCAGCTTCCCTGTGAGGTCTAAAACCTGAGCCTGGGTGCATAAACATCTCACAGCTCTCCCATGACAGGTCTCTGGCTGAGAGGTTAGGGACTCAGCTTTGCTTTGCCTAGACTTTGGTGTGAGCGTTGCTATCTGCTTCCAGAGGTCAATGTGAAGGCAGCAGAACTGAATGAGACCTTGGGTCACATGGTGGTGGGTTCGATTCCTGCTTGGCTTTATTACCTGTGTGATGTTGCAGAGACTTCTCTGAGTCTCAGTTTTGTTACTGGTGAACAGGACAGTGCTTGTGTGGGTAAATGAGACACACACACACACACACACACACACACACACACACACACGCCCTGTGCATAGGCTGGCTGCTGTGGGGGGGAATAGTGGGGTCCTGCTGGGGCTTGGGCTCTTCTCCAAGACCTCCTGGCACACAGCATCATCCAGTTTAGGAATGGAAATTGCTGGCAGGTCAGGGTGACAGGTATTGGGAGTAGCAGGGGTGGCGTTACAGCTGAGGTGGAGGAAGGGTGACTTTCCCTCCTCCATAGGGAGGACTCTCTTCCGGGGCTTCCTGCATGACCTGTGTGGTTGTGGACCTATTGCTTCCGGCTGGAGTTTAGCCTCTTTGGGCCAAAACAAAATAGCAAGAAAATGTCACCGCATTCTTCAGGGACTGAAAGCCAGCAGCTAAGGATGACAGGGTCCCCATCTCATTCCAGCCTGGTGGCTAAGGTGGCTCTGGAAGTTAAGCTCCCACCCCAGGTGCTTTCCAGCATCTCGGTGCATCTCTGTAATTGCTCATGGCCCAGAACAGCGCCAACCAGAGGCCTGGGACACAGGACAACAGCCAGAGGGAAATACAGCTTCTGCCTGCTGGAATGGCAGCAGGTCAAGCCAGCGTTTAGAGACCCACTGTGCAGCCAAGGTGGCAGCTGTGGAATGCTCCGCACATCTCCTGCAAACCGTCCACTGGCTTCAGACCCAGGTTAGAGACGAACAGAGCGCTCTGTGGCAGCTTCACCAGCCAAATATACTGCTTATTGGGAAGTCAGCCACACTTGTATCCAGACTGGTGCATGCTAGTTACTCCTGATACTGTGGTTCTGTGACTTAATTAGTGAAATCCGGTGCAAGAAGAAAGCTATTGTTGCTAAGAAAACTAGGTAGAAAGCTTTGGAAAATCTGAGTCTCAAATTTGTTTTAAAATGCTGACTACCTCAGATTGGGTGGGACACACATGAGAGACTGGAATAAAGATCTAGAAAGATCCTGTAACCAGGTTAGATTCCCAAAGTCAATGTTCTTACTCCATTTGACGTGAAGTTGGGATTTGAAGACGTTTTATTATAAGAAAGGTTTATGCAAGTAAAATGATAAAGTTTAGTCAGAAAAAGATGTTGGCTCTCTACCAAAAGATAAGCATGTATATCTTTTAAATTAACACAAAGCATGTCTTTTGGGCAGCTGTTCCTTATTTAACTAGCCTTTCAAATTAACCAACCCATAAACCAGTTGTGCTCACAGGGCTGGAGACAGAACATTTACAGTACCTGGATGTCTGTCTGTCCTTCACACCTTCTCCTCTCACCTAATGCGGGACAGCCAGCATCTGCCCAGTGTGTGGAACCACAAGTGGCATTGCCCAAGAACTGGGGTCCCAGGCTTTTTTCTCAGAGCAACAATGACAGCATCACATGTGATTGAGCTCAGCTGTTTGGAAGAAATCTCGAACCTTGTCCTTCTTGCCATCCACCATGTGACTTGATACGCTAAGAATAAAGAAGTGGAGCTGGGGAGATGGATCTGTGGGTAAAGTGGATGAGGACCCAAATCTGGATCCCTGGCACCCACGGGAAAGCCGAGTGTAGTGGCACGTCTGTAACTCCAGCACTGAGTGTTTGTTTTCAGACAAGATCTCACTGTGCAGCCCTGGCCGGCCTGGGACTTGCTACAGAGACCAGGCTGGCTTTGAATTCATGAATTCTGCCGGCCTCTGCCCCTTGAGCACTGAGATTAAAGGTGTGTACCACCATGCCTAGCTTATAACCCCAACACAGGGGGATCCTGGGGATTTCCCCAGCCAGCAGTCCAGAGGAAACGGTGAGCTGCAGTTCTGTGAGCGACTGTGTCTCAGAAACTAAGGTGAGTGGTGATAGAGGACAGGACTAGGAAGTGCACCCCATCCCCATGCAACCAATATGCATTCTCTCTCTCTCTCTCTCTCTCTCTCTCTCTCTCTCTCTCTCACACACACACACACACACACACTTTAAAAAAAAGTAGACAAAACTTCGTAGAACAAACAAACAGTTCATCACAGAATAATTTCTAAAGGCCTAGTAAGTCCCAACAAGGTCGATACACTGTGAATCAAGGATTTAAGGTTCACGGGATGATCCATAGTCCCTCTTCTTGGGAGATTTGCCACAGCTGGCGAGACTATGAATACAGACAGATACACCCATACCTACAGCAAGCACTAGAGGAAGCTGACTCTCAGAGGATGGCAAACACCAGCAGGTACTTTCAATCAAAACGACACATCAGCTACTCACCTCTAGATGTCGCAAATAATGGGACTCAGTCTTAAAAAAAAAAAAACTTGTTCCAAGCTCAGTGTAGTGTCACACAGCTGTAATCCTAGCATTTGGGAGACTGTCGCAGGAGGATCATGAGTTTGAGGCCAGTCTGGGCCTCATAGTAAGACCTGTCTCAAAAAGGAAACCAACAAAACCAAACCATACACAACTTTGCTCTTTGTTCATTGTAGTAGAAGGTTCAAAAGAGAAAAACTCCTTTTTTGTTGTTTTTAGGCAGGGTCTTGCTAGAAAGCCCCGATCAGCCTTGAACTCATGCTCTTTCTACCTCAGCCTAACCAAGTACCAGGATGGGTACCACCACCATGCCCAGTGAACAGTTTGGTAAGGGCTGACCTTATAGCGCTGTATGTCTGTCCTCTCTTTCAGCTTTCACCACTCTGAGGAGTAAATGCCCTGGAATTATCACCCAGCTAGTGGGAGATACCCCAATATACCTGTGTTCTTCTTTCTATTGTGTCTGGTCACCAGGAGCTTTTTAGTGTCTCTGCTGGAGCTGGGGAGTGAGAAGGTTGTCTCTGTGCACAGCTGACAATGCTGTTCTTGATGATTCTGCCTGTGTGGCTCAGCCACGGTCTACAGAGGATGGCTACTGCAGATGTATTCATTTTGATAGAGTTGCCTAGACTTCTTCCATTTAGCCCTGAAGTTCTGAATTCTGATTTTGGAAGCCCAGTGGCCACTCCCGTCTCATCTTTCACACTCCCCCCCCCCCACCTTTCTGAGCCAGTAGCAGCAGCAAGTACTCAGAAGCCCCTGGGCTCCACTTAAACCTCCTCCGACCTTCCCTGATGATCTAGCAAAGCCTTTTTCTGAGACCATAGTCTCTGCATGCAGTGTGGTACCCGTGCAGTGGGCTATTAATCACTCCCTGCTGTGATTCCACGCCCCCAGCATGCACACACACAGATGCATACACACACATACACACACACACACACACACACACACACACACACACACACACACACACTCACCCACTCACCATGAGATGCTGGAAGAGCCAAGAACGCATTATATTGGTGGCATGCTTGGGCAAGACTCCTCGTTTGTTCTTGGACTTCTTATCCTCATTGTCCAGGAGGGAGGTGAGGTCAAGGTTAACCTTCAGGGCACGTGAAGAAAAAATCAGCATCAGCAGCCTGTGAGGCCAGTGGCTAGGGACCTGTTGCCATAGTAATGGCACACTCTCACTGCTAACCCCCTTTTCCCAAGTTATTCTTGGGGCCCTGGGGAGGTCACCTTTTCCTCTCACCCCATACCACCCCCTCAGAGAATGGAGATGAGGCTTGGGGTGAGGGGAGCAGAGGTGTAGGAAGAGGGGCAAGAGGGGATGAGAGAGGAAACAACAGAAAAGGGTCATGCAGAGAGTACTGAAGATGAGAATTTGCCATAAACCATCCAATAGTGATTAGCATTTCTGTGATACTTTACAGTTTGCAAAGCACTTTCCTGTCCCTCACCACAGTTAATCCTCATCACAATCAAGCAGGTTGGCTGGGCTGCCTGCAGTTGGCATTAATCCTTCTTTATTGATAAGAACTGAGGCCCAGAGAGGTCAGAAGACTTACGCAAGATCACAGAGCTAATGTCAGATCGCAGGCATCTGACTTGACAACTTTCTACGGATCTGAACTCTGTGTCACTGAGGTGCAGAGTGGTTGGAGCAGCAGGCCAAGCACAGGAAATACAGAGTCTTTTGATATAAACTCTGGAGCTGGTCAAACCTTGCCTAGACCCAGCTTCCTATCCAGAAAGCAGTTTCTGAGAGGTGAGGACGAAGTGAGTCGCTTGCCACAGTGCCCAGCAGACAGTAAACAATCACAGGCAGCCTCCCACTGCTCATGCACAAGTGCACAGACCTACGCATACTCACCTGTGTATTCTGGATCTGGATGGCTCCCTGGGGGATTGCTTGGGTGACCACCTGACCCTGGGAGGTTACCATGGTAACCGGCTGATATAAGGCTCCACCTGAGGAGACAACCAGTTTTGGGCTCCCCTGCCACGGAGGTGGGAAGAGAGAAGGCAAGCAGGGGCCCCAGTTGCTTGGCACTCACATGGGAAGACTCTTGGGGGCAGTGGCGGGGTGTAGGTTTGCTCCTTTTGTAGGAGAGGAGTGGGTGAGGTGAGAGATGGCGTCCAGAGGGAAAAGCAGAGCCTTGGGTGGGAAGTATTTAGGGGAAGTGACAGGGCCTTACTCAGTCTCGAGTGTGTGTGTGTGTGTGTGTGTGTGTGTGTGTGTATGTGGTCAATCATGAGATTTTTGACTTAAATTTGTTCCAACCCATCATAATCGGGTCTTGGTGCTCACCATGTGCAGAACATTTCAGTCAAGACACGAAATGCAAGTCCCTCCCTTAGCAGAGGACACTCCCTACTCCCGGAGTTCCCCAGGGGCACCCTTTCTTCTCCCAAGATGCTTCCCACAGTCCCCAGGACCCTGCACCCACCTGACACAACTTGTGAGTTGACAGTCGTCATGGCGGCGATGTTGCCCTGCTGGAGTGCTGAGGCCGGGACCACAATGCCCTGGGGGTTATTGGAGACTCCAGACATGGAATTGGGGGAATTCTGCAGGAGGTCCTGGCAGTAAGGGAGGGCTGGTTTGTGACAACGTACCTAAGAGCTCAGAGGCTACAGCCGCCCCCTCCCCCCAACACATGCAACCCCTGTTCCTGTCAGACAAACCAGAAGGCGGTTCTCAGGACTTCTAAAAGGAGTGAATAAAAAGTCCCAATCCTAAAATAAATAAACCAAAGGCCCATAATAGCCCCACATTTACATTTCATTCCACTGGCAACCTGAGAGGCATAAATGATCCCCTAAACCTGTGGGCCTCCCTGCAGCTACATTTTGGAATCTGCAGTTATGAGGTCTGGGTTCCAAGCTCAGAGACCCCTTCTTTAATAGGTCAGGTTGTGTTCCAGGCTTTGGAGTCTTTTTTTTTTTTTTTTTTTTTCTTTTTGGTTTTTCGAGTCAGGGTTTCTCCGTGTAGCTTTGGAGCCTGTCCTAGAACTCACTCTGTAGCCCAGGCTGGCCTCGAACTCACAGAGATCCGCCTGCCTCTGCCTCCCTAGTGCTGGGATTAAAGGCGTGCGCCATCACCGCTTTGGAGTCTTAAAAACTCCTCAGGTGACTCTGACTTGGGAGAAACCCTTCATTCACCCACTCAGCACTTACTCAGCTGCCGGCTAACTGCCCAGATGTTCACCCTGGCCCCTCCCTTCTTCCAGCACCTCTGTTCTTCACCTTCCTTCAACATAAAACAGCCTCCAGGGCTGCGTTTGTTTGTTTGTCCATTCTTTGCAGTGTTGGCTTTTGTGTGCATGCTGGACAAGTGCTCTGCCCCCTAAGTGACGCCCCCATCCCTCCAATGACGTGCCTTTGTACGTCCTTAGTACCTAGATATTATGATACTAAAATGTTTGTTGAAAAATAACACGGGGGCTGGAGAGATGGCTCAGAGGTTAAGAGCACTGGCTGCTCTTCCAGAGGTCCTGAGTTCAATTCCCAGCAACCACATGGTGGCTCACAACCACCTGTAATGAGATATGGTGCCCTCTTCTGGCCTGTAGTCATACATGCTGTATACATAATAAATAAATAAATCTTTAAAAAAAAAAAAGAAAAATAACAAAGCCACCTGCTGTATAACCCATCTTCTAACGGCATCACATATAAACCTCAACTTCAGCACATGTCATCGAGTCTTCTGTCTTCCCTGAATTCTCAACACAGAATTACACTGGGAACAGAATCCCCTTTGCCCACACTGTTAACCAGTTCGTTTTTGCAGTAGTCAAGGCAGTCAAGAAGGTAAGTCTGTCTTGATGTCTTGTTCCCCTTGTTTTCCCTTTCTAGCAGTCAGTGAGGAAGTCCTTGGATTTGATGTTGAAGATCTCCTGACAGCAGAGGAAGAAGGCTTCTCTGCAGGCCTCCAGGATGAAGCAATGGGCCCTCCCCGCTTTCCGGGCACCTGAGCACGGTGCTGGGTGCTTGAAAGAGTTGTGAAAGAGGAACTGAATGTGTGAGAGGTGGGTGTGCTGAGGTTTGGAGAGAGAAGGGCAGCAAGGTACGGAGGAGGGAAGCCTGGAAACTGAGCCTGGCTCTCTCAGCTCGTCCCAGCCTCAGGTCCTCAGCAGAGTTCAGGGCTTGGACTAGTTAACGAACCCAATGGACGTTAAGGCCCACATTCCAAAGCTCAAAGCTGGGATCACAAGGCATGATTCATAAAGAATTGGAGACAGGTGTGTAGCCAAGAAAATGGAGTAAACATGGGGTGGGGTGGCTCTAGCTTCTTAACTTTTATTTTAGAACTTTAGGAAGTTTGGGTCTTTGGCCTTTAGGGGAAGCTTGGAATCTGGGCTGAGGAAGTACCCAGGATGAGAAGAAAGCTTTAGCCAACAACTGCTACAAACAAAGGAAGTGTCCCGGGCACAGAGCACAGTCACACTGTGCCTTCCACTGTGGCATCATGTAAGTCCACAGAGTCTCACGGGAAATAGGAGCCGGCAATGATGTGAGTTTGGCTTGATTCTCCCTGTTAAATCGCCCTCTGTGTCTCCTCCCAAGTTACCACTTTACCCTCCAGGACCATCCCTTGTCCAGAGCTGGAGAAATAGCACTTACAGCTAAGCAGGATCAGGACTGGGGTCCAGTCCTCCATCCCACCCACTGCCACATGGGGCCTCTGGGTCAGCTTCTCTAGGAGGATGAAGAAAGAGGATTCAATTCTATTCTTAGTTCTTGGCTTTGGTGACCTTGGGGAAGGCAGAGGGCAGTTCTTGCCTTAGCTTCCCCTCTGGAGAGCTTGGTGAGAGCTTCCCACCAGTGAGAGTCATCTCTTGATCCGTTCAGTCACACAGTTGGAGTTTAAAACTGGGCTTAGCACGCAGAAGCCTAGAAGCTGTAAAAACCCATTGCATATACCAACCTCCTGAGGGGTACAGGGAAGAAAATAAAGTTCTTCAGAGGTCCTGGTGAATTACCAAGCTCACACAACTGACTGCCTACCACAGGACTAGAACTCAGCCCTCCCACCACACCCCACCCTCAGTCACAAATATTGAATAACTACTTTGGGCTTCAAGGGGCTTCTTGAATCCTACCCATAGAAGATAAAAAACAACCCAAGTCCACAAGCAGCATGGAGAAGATGGTCATCTTGGGAATCACATCACGCCCCTCTTGGAATGCCCCTTGCTTCCTTTATAGAGTTGTTTCGTGCTAGCATCCAGGAGTTCTCAAAGCCTGAGTTTGCAGTCTTGAGATCTCCTGGCACCAATTTCCCATACAACCCTTCCCACTGAGTGGAACCAGTATACCAAAGATGGTTAAGCAGGACAGAACTTAGAAGACAGATTTCCCAGAATGGGGGAGCCCCAATGCCATTAGGCCTAAAGTCATGGGAAGTGACTCCTCAACAATCTCTTAGTTGGAATCAGCCATGCCATGGCACTTGTCTTCAGGTAGAGATACATGAGGATTTTAAATATGAAGACTTGTCTTAGACTCTCTTCACCACCCCCAAAGCATCCAGCAAGTTTAGGAAAGCATAAAGAAAAGCAGCATAAATATAAGATGTACCTTCTGGGATTCAAGTAACATACTCTGTTTTCTAGCCAAAGACAGAGGGGTGAGCCCTACCTGGACACCTCACTTACTTACTCAAACTCTGGCTGGTTCTCTTCCTGTGGCTTGGAGAGCCTCCATGCACACTTACTTGGTTTGGGGAACTAAAGGCAATTTTTGTTCTGGCTGGGATCATTTTCTTCCCTACTCTTCTCCACCCTTCTCTTGTTATTTGGCTGTGAGGTGGTGAGAGGGAGCCAAAGTATACCAGCAAAGGGGTGGAATGGAAAACTTTCAGGGTAGAGATTGCAGGCAGGGCCAGGGGTGGCCACATCTCAGCTGGGGCAAAAAAGAGAAAGTGAGAAGTCCTGGCTTCCCTGCATTTGATGTTCATCCCCCACATTGGCAAACAGGGGCTGCTTCACAAACCTCCTGAGGCCTGGGATTTAAAAAAATTTTTTTTATTTTGAACTATGGATGTGCCAGTCTATGTGCAGGTATGTGCACATGAGAACACAGGTACCCTGGGAATACAGAAGAGGCCGTTGGCTCCCCTGGAGCTGGAGTTACGGGTAGTTGTGAGTCACCTGATGTGGGGACTAAGAACTGAACTTAGGTCCTCTGCAAGAGCAGTGCGTACTCTTAACTCCCAACCATCTCTCCAGCCCACACTGGGATGTTTTCAAAGACATGGATTCTCAGGGCCACCGAATCAGACCCTCAGCAATCTGTGTACTCCAGCCTCCAGCATCAGATGGATCATAAGATTACCAATTTACCATACCCATGAAAGCCAAAGGGTGTTCATTACCCCTTGATTTCATGTTAATATCACCATCACCTTACAGGACCAACAGGAGAGAGATTGCCCCATTTTCTTTGAAAGGACTGAGGTCCAGAGAACGGAAGGGACTTCCCTGACTCAAATGGCAGTCAGCCTCCTGGCCTTGAGTGTAGGATGGAGGCTCAAAGAGAACGAAATGGACCCTAGAGTTAGAGCTACAAGCTCTACTACAAATGTTCTGCCTGGCACGTTTAGGCGTCTGATGATTTATTCCCCACTTCCTATGGCTGAAGTCACTTGATGGCAGAGCAGGGGTTAAATCCTGCCCTCCAAGTCCTCCAGCCTTGGTGTTCTTTACTTAGCAGCAGCAGGAGTTCAGCTGAGGCTTCACAGGCAGACAGGACAGTACAAACCTTGCCATATACGTCAACTGGTCTCCTCCAATGCACCCCTGGATCTTGGTGCTAAACCTCAGACACCTAAGCAAAGACTCCACCTTGCTGTGGTGCCAGGCTGCACATTAGTCTCTAGCTCTGTGTAACAGTGACAAGGCATCTCTAACTCTCTAGGGACAATCTCAATCTTTTCTGAAAAAGCCACATGGCAGCTGCAGAAGCCCTGGGGGAGGAATCTATTGACTAAATACGTGGTATTGTCATCTCCTCAACAGCTTCCGCAGAGGCTTATCTGACTCTGTCCCCAGGTGGATGCTGCTGTGTGGACTCACAGAGGGATACCCACAGTGAGCTGAGCAGCACAGTGGTTGCGGTGTTAGCGGCCTTTCTGGCATCCAGTCTCACATCCCTGCTTGAACTGTCGGGGCAGCAGGCATTGAGAGCTGCCCGTCCATCCCAAGAACTCTGCTGTCTCCCTGGAGAGCCACCGGAAGCCTGGGCTTTACAGGTGGGATTATTAGAAGCTTCCCATTCCCCATCCCCACCCCACCCCTGCGTGCTGTTTATCTGAGACACAGAGGCAGTGAGTCCCTCAGAAGGTGCTGAGCAAGCTGGGGGGGGGGGGGGGGGGGGGAAGGGCAGCAAATTTACAAAAGTAGAGAACTTGTTGCCACCTGCAACCTCACCCCTGCGGTCATCACTCATCCTTATGGACATCAGTGGTCCTTACTCCAAGTCTCATTTTTGGAGCAAAAAGGTGACTTCTTCAGAGGAGGGACTTTACTAAGAAATAAGAAAGGCTCAGGGGAGTGTATGAGGGGGTCATGGGGCACACAAAAACCGACTGTGGTTACTTATCTGGATATGTGAACTGACTTCAGCTGGGGAGAGTTGACCTCTCCTGAGCCTTCTTCCTTCACTTTCAACAGGGAAAGGGCCTAAGATGCCCAGAAAGTTATTTTCCACCCACAGAAGACGTTTCTGGGGAATAAATCAAGCCAAAACACAGTGGGCTAAAAAAGTATTAAAGTATGAAGGAAAGAAATGATGGAGACATTTCTCTTGAAGATGTTTTTATATATTTGGAATTTTTATCTTACTAGGATGCCCCTGAAACAGGGAGATATACTGGATGACCTTGCAAAGTCCCTTGCAGTTGAGGATTAAGGAAAAACCAATGATGGCCCT
The DNA here is from genome assembly GCA_902168325.1 of Peromyscus nudipes. NCBI lineage: Eukaryota > Metazoa > Chordata > Mammalia > Rodentia > Cricetidae > Peromyscus > Peromyscus nudipes. The sequence goes on from CABHPH010159643.1 coordinate 48,252, forward strand.
TAGGATTCCAGCAAAAGGATCAGGGACAGGACCCAGATACAGGGCCCAGCAATCTGCCATCCTTGCCCTGGCCACTAGGGGTCTCTGTGGATCCACAGCCTCAGACCAGTTTACCAACCCCTCCCAGAAGGCTAGGTCTAAGGCTTATTTGCCTGGCCTGAGAGGAGGATGGGATGCTTTTCAGTGTCCCACTTCCACCGGAGAGCTTGTCCCACCTTGCTAGACATGGCCATGGACAGTCCCCCCGACTCTTTGTTGCTTCCTATCACCTTCCCCTGGGCACACAGAAAGGTTCCCTCTTGCTCAGCTGTCCTGTTGCTTGAGCTTGGGAATAGGTTTTTGAGGGCGAGGAGGTTGGCACTTCCTTTGACACTGCCCAGCACAGTGTTGAGGATGTGCTAGGTGCTTGATAGATCTGTGGCCCAACCGGGCTGTATGGATCTAGGTGAGTGAGGAGGTTGCCTCTGTCCCCAGACACCCTTTCTGGCAGAGTCCCTCTGTTCTATCACAGCCAGAGTCCTGTCTTAGACCAAGAAGAGCTAGGTTTGCAAATGCAAGGAAGCTAAGCACATATAAACAAGGCACCTAATCCTGTCCTGTTCCACCCCAGCTGGGGGCTTTGGCCTCCAGGGAAAGGCAGCCCAGACCTGCAGGGACACGCTGCAGCTGCTGCTCTTAAGGAACATTCCTTCCCGGAAGGAGTGGAGCTCTCAGGTTTCACTCACCCGGCAGAGAGCTACCCGCTGCTGAGAACCAACAGAAGCCATGGTTCTAAAGCTCTGGAAGAATCAGGCAGCATTAATTCACTTATTGTCTCCGGTCTGGAGTGTTGCCTTCCTGTCTAAGGTCTGATCCTCCCAAGCTGGACCACCTTCCTTTATCCCCACCTGGCCTGAAAAGTCACAGGTCATATCCTCAGGATGCTCAGCATGCAACAGAAGTCATCAGTCCCCTGACAACTTTGGAGAAGCAGAGCTTGCTGCATGTCAGAGAGAAGCTCATCCTCATGAGGGAAAGATGGGCCATCAGCATCCTCCATAGGCTGCCCAGGAGTCCCAGAGCTAAGAGCTGGTTCCTTTGTAGGCTGCCAAGCCCAGCACCTCAGGATTGTGCTCACTTCCTACCTCTTCTCCCCTCTTCTAGTCAACTACCCAATCCAAATTCATGCTTCGAAGTAACCCATTACATCACTTCTAGTCTCTGCATCCCTGAGCTGGGTCACTCCATTTGTGTAACAAGATGTCACTATATAAGAAGAACATAGGCAGGCCGGGCAGTGGTGGCGCACGCCTTTAGTCCCAGCACTTGGGAGGCAGAGCCAGGTGGATCTCTGTGAGTTTGAGGCCAGGCTGGTCTACAGAGTGAGATCCAGGACAGGCACCAAAACTACACAGAGAAACCCTGTCTCAAAAAACCAATAATAATAATGATAATAATAATAATAATAATAATAATAATAATAATAATAATAATAACATAGGCTCTATAGTAATCACACACAACATGATTATTACTCAGTGTGTGATCCTGAGCCAGTGTCCTTACTTCTTTCTCTCTCTCTCTTTTTTTTCCCCTTGGATGCAAGAAGGAGAAAATATTGGGCCAGGCAGTGGTGGCACACACCTTTAACCCCAGCACTCGGGAGGCAGAGGCAGGAGGACCTCTGAGTTCAAGGCCAGCCTGGTCTACAGAGGGAGTTCTAGGACAGCCAGAGCTGTTACACAGAGAAACATTGTCTGGAAAAACCAGAGAGAGGGGGCTGGAGGAATGGCTTAGGGTTCAATTCCCAGCACCCACATGGCAGCTCACAACGGTCTATAATAACTCAGTTCCAGGGGGATCTGACACCCTCACACAGACATAAATGCAGGCAAGACACCAATACACATAAAAAGAAGTAAATTTAAAAACAGAAAAGAAAAGAAAAACCAGAGAGAGAAAGAGAGAATAATGTCCATTTGAGGTCTTGTGGGGGGTAAATAAAATACACATAAGGTACCTAGTCCACACTGTGATTGAGACACAGAGCTCAGTTAATGCTGTAGGGGCCCCTCTCTCACCAGTTCATGCTGCAGCCATAAAAACTCAATTAATTTGCCTCACATTGGGTCTCTAGCTCCGATCCTATTGCATATAGCCCCATTTTCTTTAAAATATTTAGCAGCTGGCTACAGTAGTCAACATCAAAATAGATCTCCCTCAGGGCTGGAAAGATGGTTTAGTGGTTAAGAGCACTGGCTGCTCTTCTGGAGGACCTGGGTTCAGTCCCCAGCACCCACATGGCAGCTCTCAACTGCCTGTGACTCCAGTTCCTAACTGGGGGTCTAACAACCTCTTCTGGCCTCTGTGAGTACTGTATACACATGATACACAGACGTACATGCAGGCAAAACACTCCTATACGTAAATTTTTTTTAAAAAAATTAAAGAATAAACATTTTAAATAGCCCCCTCATAAATTTAGTTTCAAGATATTCCATCATTTCCATTTCAAGGTCAGGGACTGTCATATCCATTTTTATGTCCTCAGAACTCAGCAGGTTCCACGAGTGCTTCAATGAGTATATGATGCATGAATGAATGACTCTCTGTCCCCTTCTCTCTAGGGATGCTAAAAGGCTATTCCTTAGCCTCTCCTGAAACTTCTTTCTGTCCTAGGAACACTTACCTTTAGAGATGCCAGTAGGCTACTAACTCTCCCAAGCCTGCCTGAAAGGCTACCTCCCCCAGGAAGTCTGACCAATGAATCTGCCACTTCTCCCACCACGTTGGGTAAAATCCTCCATCCTGAGATTTGCCCATCCTGTTTCGGGGCAGAAGTGGACCTGGCCGTGAGCCTTGTGCTGGCTGGGTCTCAGGCCTGGCTCTGTGGGGGTGTGCGGGAAGAGAAGGATGATCTCAAGCCACACATTTGGTATGCTCAGCCTAGGACCCCGTCATTCAGTCCCCTCCCTTCTCTTCAGCTGTTCCTTTCCTGTCTTTCCCCACACTCCAGGCTCTGAGCATTCTCCACCTGACAGAATTCATCCTAGACTCATAGCTCACTCCCCTTGGAATTAGGAGCTCCCCCAGAAATAGTTACCTGGGTCCTCTTAGGACCTACTGCAGTGCACACACTAAGTGTCCCCAAAAGACTAGAAACTGAGTAAGAACCATGTCCCAGTCTGGTGTGCCTGTACTAGAGCTGACTCTACCTCTCCATGGAGAGAGAGGGATGGTTTTCAGATCAAATTAGCCCTGAGTGAGGCGAGAGTTGGGATGGTTAGTTAGTATTCTCTAAGGACGGGAGAACCCAGAGCTGAGTCTACAGTGTCGTAGTGGGGAAGCAGCTCCGGCAGGGATGCCTGGGTGTAACATGTTACTTTGGAGCAGGACAGCATAGCTTTCTGGGGAGGTGGAAACAGCTAAGTGTACTGAGCTAGTTGAACCCCTTGAAGCTGTCTCCCCACCTCTGAGTGGCAGAAGCAGTCTTCCCACATCCCCACCATGGTCTCACCCACTCAGAGAAATCTGACAAATAGAAATGGAAGGCCAAGCTGGGAATAGGCCAGACCCCACAGAGTAAGTGAAAGTCACAACGTATCATCGGGGAATGGGACTGTCAGTTGGAAAACAAAAATGTCTCCTCCTTTGCCACACAAAGCATTGTGAGCAGCACTCAGGGAAAACCATGAGCCAGCAGTTTGCAACAAAGCTGGCAGGCAGCTGGGATGTTGAGCTGGAGGATCGTGTTCCGGAGGGGCAACACCCCTCCTCAGGTCAGGCTGGCACTTGGGGCAGCTATTTCAGGCTGGAGGGGATTAAGGTTGGAGCATGACGAATGAGCATATTCACACACACACACATACACACACACACACACACACACACACACACACACACACACACTCACTCCCCAGTCACTCAGTTTCCTCTCCCATGCTGGCTCCTGAGATCTGCCTCTAATATTGACTAATAAGCCTCTGGTCCTAGTCCTTAGGAAGCCAAAGGTCTCTTTCTTAAATGAGCTCATGCAAGACCCCACCCGTCTTGCCTCAGGGAGACATCAACAGGAACCTGATTAGAGGATGATGAGTAGCAAGTCTTATCACCTTCACCCCTTACACCCAGACTATGCACAAGCTCGTGTTCATCTAAGTGGTAATTCCTCCAAGCTGGACCACCTTGCCTTACCCTCAATTGCCCTGAAAAGTCACAGGTCACATCCTCATGATCCTCAGCATGCAACAGAAGTCCCAGGGCCTTGACAGAGGTGACTGGAGCACACCGTCTTCAGCACCTCCCCTACCCCACCCCAACAACTTTGGAGAAGCAGAGCTTGCCGCATGTCAGAGTTAAGTCCACCCTTATGAGGGAAAGATGGGCCATCAGCATCCTCCACAGGCTGCCCAGGACTCACAGGGCTAAGAGCTGGTTCCTTTGTAGGCCAGTGAGCCCAGCACCTCAAGATTGTGCTCACTTCCTACCTCTTTCCCCTCTTCCAAATTCTTGCTTACCAGCAATTCATTTCTTCATTCTGTTCTGTTCATGCTCTTCGCCCTGCCACGGCCACCATTCCTCTTCCTAATGTCTTGCAACCTCAGCCTCACATTTCCTGCCTTTGCCTCTGTCGGTGTCTCTCTGTCTCTTTCTCCTCACTGCTCCTTTCTGACAATACTTCAGCCTCTCTCTGCCTCCCTCCTGAATGATGCTAACTTTCTCTGTTTGTCTTTCCTTCCCCTTAGTTCTTTTTTCCTCCTCTTCCTCCTTCTCCCTTTCTGCCCCCCAATGCATTACTCCTTTCAATCAATGCCTATTGGGCCCTGATCACACAGAAGACATCATGGCCACAGCTGGCACCATAAGACAACAATATCGAAAGGATGAGTCTATTTCAAGAGAATATTAGCAAGCAGAAGCATGGGTAGCTGTTTTTAGGGCTGTAATAAAGTGATTTGGTGATTTCAAATATATAAAATGCTGTGTCAATGCAAACAACATGTGCTTTCTAGGAGAGGAAAATGAGATACGCAATTTCTCATCTAGTGTCATGTGCTGCATTAATGATAGGTTATCAGCTCCAAGAAGGAAAGGATTATCATAGAAGGGTATCGGAGAAACCTCCATAGGAGAGCAGCCTTGCCACAGCCTCTGGGAAAAGGCTGGTTTGGTCTTGTAGAGAAGAGGGATTCAGTATGGAGGATGTCCCCTCAAAAGATAGGCATGGAAAAATGGTTGTGGTACCTAGAACACTGTGGCTCAGGAATGGAAACTGAGGCTAGACCTACGAGGTCTCCAACGTCAGGCAGGCAGATGGGAAGGTCCTGTTGGCAATGGGGCTCTGTAGACCACACAGGCTTTGAGAACATAAACGCCGCAGCAGCAGTGTAAGTGGAGCACAGGTGTGGAGCAGGACAGAGGGACGACCAAGGGAGACAGGTGGGAAGGGGGTGGCGGCAATCAGAGGAAGTGAGGGGGGATGATCTAAGTTACACCAACAGGAATAGCTCACCGTGTATCTTTCCCTCTCTCTCTTTGGGTGTCTTTCTTTTCACCCAACTGCCTGAGTTTCTCTTTCTCTGGGACCAGAGACCTTTCTGCGAAGGTTACCCAAGGGCCAGTCTCACTCACACTCAGATGCTCAGAGGTACCGAGTCTAGGAACACCCCAGAGATCTGGCGTTTGCGAGTCAGTGGCTCTAACACCTGGATCATCCAGAGCCCATGTTCCCTTTCTCCACAAACTCCATTCCCTGCAAACGCCTGCTTCCTCCAGGCTAGCTTGTCAACCTCAGACAGACCTCCGACCCTGAGGGGCCACGGTGGCTGCTGAGCCTCCAGCCCCTCCTTCCTTTCCTCTCTATCCCGCTACCTTGGTACACCCCCAACTCCAGAGCTCAAGGTGGAGTCGGAGGGCCCAGGAGGGGAAATCCAGGGCCTCTCCAAGGACCTGATTATTTCCAAAGACTTGTGCTAATTTTCTGATATGATCCTCACATCTCTGTGAGGCACTAAATCCTCATTACTTTTCCTGACCGATGCATTCTAATTAGATCAACACTTAAAAAAAATTCACAATAGCCACAGGATGGCTTTCCATCTCATTAACTCCCCACTTATTATTTTCATGAAAATTACTGATAAAAATGTGCATCTCCATTTGGTGAGGCCTCGCAGCCTCCTCAGCTCCTATCTTACATCTCTCCCGTCACCGGGGCTGCGCAGCGTCACCATGGTAACCCACAATAATAGAAACTAATAAATTACAAACGAGATGCTCGTTGAGCAATTATTGTCCTCTTTTATGCAAGTTTCTTGCTAATTTCGATCATAAGGGAAAGTACAATAAGACTCTGAAGGAATGAGTCTATTTCAAGAGAATATTAGCAAGCAGGAGCCAAGGCTGCTGTTTTTAGATCTATAATAAAGCGATTTGGTGATTTTGAGCAATACAAGGAGGAAATAAACTTCTTGCCCCATGTCCTGTGTCATGCTTAGTATCAAGTCCCAGAGAGATCCCAGTGGGGTGAACATGATGCAACACTGAGCGTACCTGTGGAGGTGACGGGGCGGGGGGGGGGGGTTCACAATGTACAAAGTGTGTCCCTCCCCTGGACACTGCCAACCTGAGTCCTTAAATACCTAAAATGAAAATGGCACAGCCTCTTGGGTAGCCTTTACAGCAGCTCCCGTCACTCACCCTTAGGATGTTAACCTGCACCCCCATCCCTGTCTAAGGAAAGGGGCTACCGTGAGCCTCCCAGGGGCATCTGTACGTATGCTTTCTGGACTTTAGTAGAGAACTCGGTAAGAGGGAAACAAAGTCATGAGCCTACAGTCTATGTAGGTGGTAGCAGGTGTGGAATACAGGACAAGTCAGGTATCTGTCTGAGTTTGTAGAGTTGGATAACACATTCTGTCCTAGAGAGAAGTGCATGTTCTTCCCTATAGGATAGAATAGGCACCATCTCCTCAGAGGAAGGTGGCAGAGGGAATCTCAGAAGGAGGTTGGTTGAGGGGTCTTTTACAGAGGCCCTGCACCTTAGTAGGGCAGAGGTAGCAGGTAGAGTAAACAGTCAGAGGATGAGCGAGGAGAAGCAGTCCTGTGGAATTTGTCTTTGTCTACTAGGTGGGCAGAATTTGGGGGAAGGATCAGTTTCCCTGGAGCCTTCTGCCAGGAGTGCCGAGAGCCACTTCATGCCCTTCAGAGGAGACTGTCTGCCAGGAGGTCTACCCACCATCCCCAGCTATCAGTTAGGCAAGTATCTTTTCTCCTTTGCCAACCAGGGCCCACCCACTTCCTGGTAAATCCTGGAGTAGGGAGCCAAGAATTTCTCTGGACACTGGCTCTCTTAGATATGGTCATTTAGGGCATGCTCAGACCCTGGCAGGTGGGAGTCTATGTATGGGGAAAAAAAAGGACTATGCTGGCTAGGTATGGTGGCTAAGGTAGCAGGATCAAGAGTTTGAGGCCAGCTTAGGCTACAGGATAGGGCCCTGTCACAAACAATCAAATAAAAATAACGACTTGTGCTGTCGGATGGAGAAAAGAGGACCAACTTGTAAAAGGATCTGATGATTCCAGTTGCTTTGCTGGGGTCCTTCAGACCTTTCTGCATGCCTGGCTGAGGAGCTAAGGCCCATCCCTGTGTGTTACCTGTGAGTGAAGGTTTATGGAGGGCTGGTTGGGGGAGTAGGGACCCCCGAGGTCATTCCTGAGCAGGTTATCGCTGTGCATCTTGGTTTTGAGGCAGGTGATGTAACGGTTGCAAAAGTCCTTGCAGAGTTCATTGACTTTCTCCAACTCTAGCAGGTGGATCCTCAGGACCTGGATTGCCTTCACCATCTGGGGAGAGAAGGAGCTGTAAGCCCTGGTGTCCGTATCATATCCCCCTCCGTGTCAAGCCCCCAGCCTCAACCTCAGCAGAGGACTGCTGCCCATCCTTGCTGTGGCTCCTGTTTCCCACCCACATGATTTAAACTCTCCATCCGATCTGTTGATTATTAGCCCACTGCTAACACAGCTGTTCTGGGGCAGTTGCGGTCTTCTGGAAACAGCACTGACCTTAGCAAGAGAAGTCCAGATTCAAGCTCCAGGTTTGCCTTAGATTATCTATGTGGCCTTGGACAACTTGGTGAAGCTCTCTATGCCCCCCGCCACCGCAGCGTCTAGTAAGTGGGAATATTATACCCTCCCCAACAACTTTACACATTCGCTGAGGCATTGTGGGGGAGGACCATGGCACACTATGAAGCATGAAGGCCTAAGCAAAAACAAGGAAGACAGAGGTCAGAGTTTCTTGGAAACGCCCCAGAGGTCAGACATTGTCTATTCTTAAGTTTATATTCTGTGTGCTTCATGTGATATGGGCTGCCTTACTCTGATGATACCTGCTGACGGACTGGATAATCCAGCATGACTTAGCTGGGCGTTGGGTACCGACTGTCCGCTTTCCGTGCCCTTTGGGTCACGGCACAAGGGCCTCTTCAAATCTCCATCCCTGATCCTGACATGGCCGGAAGCCGCTCTGCCTTTGAAGCTTCCTTCCTTGTTGCCATTATTGTTCCTTTCGGGGTTTGTTTCATTTATTTCACTTTATCATTTTTAAAGACAGGGTTTCATGTAGCCCAGGCTAGTCTCCAACTCATTATAGCTAAGGATGACCTTGAACTCGCAATCCTTCTTCTACCTCTCAAGCCCAAGGATTATAGGCTTGTACCACCAAACTCAGCTTGTTGCTCTAGTTGTCATAAAAGGAAATACATGGAAGGTATGGAAAACACAGAATGAAAAAACACTGTCTTTATCCAATTACCCTGAAAGAAAAGTTTCCGTTTTCCTCTCATTTATTTTCAACTTTTATTTATTTATATGTGTGCACATGTGCTATGGTGCTCATGTGGAGGTCAGAGGACAACCCTGGGAGTCAGGTCTTCTCTTCCATGATGTGGGTCCACAAGATTGAACTCAAGGTTGTCAGGTTAGGCAGTAGGTGAGTCATCTTGCTGGCCTACATGCATGTATCTGAACCAGTCTCCGACACACGTACACATCCAACTTTGCTTTCTGGTTTTCCCTTAGCTCATCAAACATGCTTTTCTCAGTGCCAGAACTGTTTTCTCTTTCTCTCTTCTGGACTGTGAGCTGTGAGGAGGCAGGGATGACGTCTAGTTGGCTCACAGCGTTATCTTATTTACATAGAATAAATATTGAATGGATGAGGATTATTTTCAATTGTCACATACGAGTCCATATGTGTGCTTTATTTAACTAGTTCTCAGTTGCTGGGTACTTAGAGTACATTCAAATTTTCAGTTTAATTTAGAAAAAAGTTATACAACGAGGCTAGAGGACAAAGTGGATGTGCTCA